>CM051240.1:11920459-11995459 GCA_027917425.1 Gastrophryne carolinensis | reverse complement strand
GCAATATCATAAATGCTGCTTAGACTGCCGTCTCTTTAAGCCATAAATCCTGTCTTGTAGGCCCTTTATATATGCTAGGTAATGGCGGCGGCGGCGGAGAGCTTCTCCCGCTTGCCTGCGGCTCCCCTTTTAATATTCTCTGGGTGCCGTTCTCGGGGTTTGTTGCCCTCTGTTGCTGTTTTTGTTAGAAATCCCTTTGTGCTCCAAACCAGTGTCTCTCACCGTGTTTCTGATTAGAGTGGCCCAGATACGTCACTCAATATATGATTCATCCAAATATAATTAAACCTCTATCCTCACCTCGCCTGCCTCCTGTGCTTGCCCAGCACTCCTTTATCTCAACAACCAGTAGCAACCACATCCACAAAAGATGGTTATTTCTGTCAAGTTGTGAAGGAAGATCAGTCTGCCCAACGTGTTTCACCATAGGCCTCATCAGGGATGGTTCAACCTAACTAAAAACAGTTGGTTCTTCTAATCTTGTAGTCAAGTGAATATCATGGGGACCCAGAATATAAAGACAACATTTATCTTCACTAGTGTAGGAAGATCTGCACTGATCAGTCTGTCCAACGTGTTTCATCATCATCAGGTATGGTTCAACCTAACTAAAAACAGTTAGTTCTTGTAATCTTGCAGTTAAGTGAATATCGTGGGGATCCAGAATTTATGGACAACCTTTGTCTTCACTTTAGCACAGCAACACCCTCCTTCCTTCCTCCCCTGATAGGCTGGGCTGCCGGGAAGCCCCCAGGTCGTGCTGGCAGTGAATCCTATGCTTCCAGCTGTGTGAGCAGATGATGGGCGACGTGGTCGGGTTTGTAGACCAATTCCGTTGGGCAGGCAGACATAAATCAAAGCCCGGAGCAACTACGAGTGGTTAGTTGCTTACAAACCGATGCCCCACTGTTTGTATCCCCCGAAATGGCCTCCTGGTTCCCGCGTGGGTCGCTTAGCCAACCAGTGGCACGCGTTTGATTCATATTTCTGAGATCAGAGCGGCAAGGTAGGTAGCTGAGTAGGTGGGGCCTGGGAGCAGTAGCATCTTGGTGCCCAGGGGGGAGGGAGCAGCAGCATCTCAGTGCCCAGGGGGGAGGGAGCAGCAGCATCTCGGTGCCCAGGGGGAGGGAGCAGCAGCCTCTCGGTGCCCAAGGGAGAGAGAGCAGCAGCATCTCAGTGCCCGGGGGGAGGGAGCAGCAGCATCTCAGTTCCTGGGGGGAGGGAGCAGCAGCATCTCGGTGCCCGGGGGGGGAGCAGCAGCATCTCAGTGCCCAAAGGAGAGAGAGCAACAGCATCTCAGTTCCTGGGGGGAGGGAGCAGCAGCATCTGGGTGCCCAGGGGGGAGAGAGCAGCAGCATCTCAGTGCCCAAGGGGGAGGGAGCAGCAGCATCTGGGTGCCTGGGGGGGAGGGAGCAGCAGCATCTCAGTGCCCAAGGGGGAGGGAGCAGCAGCATCTCAGTGCTCAGGAGGGAGGGAGCAGCAGCATCTTGGTGCCCAGGGGGGGAGGGAGCAGCAGCATCTCAGTGCCCGGGGAGGGGGAACCAGCAGCATCTCAGTGCCCGGGGAGGGGGAACCAGCAGCATCTCAGTGCCCAGGGGGGAGGGAGCAGCAGCATCTCAGTGCCCAGGGGGGAGGGAGCAGCAGCATCTCGGTGCCCGGGGGGAGGGAGCATCATCATCTCGGTGCCCGGGGGGAGGGAGCAGCAGCATCTCGGTGCCCGGGGGGAGGGAGCATCATCATCTCGGTGCCCGGGGGGAGGGAGCAGCAGCATCTCGGTGCCCAGGGGGAGGGAGCATCAGCATCTTGTTGCCCAGGGGGAGGGAGCAGCAGCATCTCGGAGCCCAGGGGGAGGGAGCAGCAGCATCTCGGGGCCCGGGGGGAGGGAGCAGCAGCATCTCAGTGCCCAGGGGGAGGGAGCAGCAGCATCTCGGTGCCCGGGGGGAAGGAAGCAGCAGCATCTCAGTGCCCGGGGGAGGGAGAAGCAGCATCTCGGTGCCCGGGGGAGGGAGAAGCAGCATCTCGGTGCCCGGGGGAGGGAACAGCAGCATCTCAGTGCCTGGGGGAGGGAGCAGCCAGGGGGGAGGGAGCAGCAGCATCTCAGTGCCCGGGGGGAGGGAGCAGCAGCATCTCAGTGCCTGGGGGGGAGGAAGCAGCAGCATCTCGGTGCCCGGGGGGAGGGGAGCAGCAGCATCTCTGTGCCTGGGGGGGAGGAAGCAGCAGCATCTCAGTGCCTGGGGGGGAGGGAGCAGCAGCATCTCGGTGCCCAGGGGGGAGGGAGCAGCAGCATCTCAGTGCCCGGGGAGGGGGAACCAGCAGCATCTCAGTGCCCGGGGGGAGGGAGCATCAGCATCTTGTTGCCCAGGGGGAGGGAGCAGCAGCATCTCGGTGCCCGGGGGGAGGGAGCATCAGCATCTTGTTGCCCAGGGGGAGGGAGCAGCAGCATCTCGGAGCCCAGGGGGAGGGAGCAGCAGCATCTCGGGGCCCGGGGGGAGGGAGCAGCAGCATCTCAGTGCCCAGGGGGAGGGAGCAGCAGCATCTCGGTGCCCGGGGGAGGGAACAGCAGCATCTCAGTGCCTGGGGGAGGGAGCAGCCAGGGGGGAGGGAGCAGCAGCATCTCAGTGCCCGGGGGGAGGGAGCAGCAGCATCTCAGTGCCTGGGGGGGAGGAAGCAGCAGCATCTCGGTGCCCGGGGGGAGGGGAGCAGCAGCATCTCTGTGCCTCAGGGGGAGGGAGCAGCAGCATCTCAGTGCCTGGGGGGGAGGGAGCAGCAGCATCTCGGTGCCCAGGGGGGAGGGAGCAGCAGCATCTCGGTGCCTCAGGGGGAGGGAGCAGCAGCATCTCGGTGCCTCAGGGGGAGGGAGCAGCAGCATCTCGGTGCCTCAGGGGGAGGGAGCAGCAGCATCTCGGTGCCCGGGGGGGAGGGAGCAGCAGCATCTCAGTGCCTGGGGGATGGAGCAGCAGCATCTCGGTGCCTGGGGGGGAGGGAGCAGCAGCATCTCAGTGCCCGGGGGGGAGGGAGCAGCAGCATCTCGGTGCCTCAGGGGGAGGGAGCAGCAGCATCTCGGTGCCTCAGGGGGAGGGAGCAGCAGCATCTCGGTGCCCGGGGGGGAGGGAGCAGCAGCATCTCAGTGCCTGGGGGGGAGGGAGCAGCAGCATCTCAGTGCCTGGGGGGGAGGGAGCAGCAGCATCTCGGTGCCTGGGGGGGAGGGAGCAGCAGCATCTCAGTGCCTGGGGTGAGGGAGCAGCAGCATCTCGGTGCCCGGGGGGGAGGGAGCAGCAGCATCTCAGTGCCCGGGGGGGAGGGAGCAGCAGCATCTCAGTGCCTGGGGGGGAGGGAGCAGCAGCATCTCGGTGCCCAGGGGGGAGGGAGCAGCAGCATCTCGGTGCCTCAGGGGGAGGGAGCAGCAGCATCTCGGTGCCCGGGGGAGGGAGCAGCAGCATCTCAGTGCCCGGGGGGGGATGGAGCAGCAGCATCTCGGTGCCTGGGGGGGAGGGAGCAGCAGCATCTCAGTGCCCGGGGGGGAGGGAGCAGCAGCATCTCAGGGCCCGGGGGGGAGGGAGCAGCAGCATCTCGGTGCCCGGGGGGGAGGGGGGAGCAGCAGCATCTCGGTGCCTGGGGTGAGGGAGCAGCAGCATCTCGGTGCCCGGGGGGGGGGAGCAGCAGCATCTCGGAGCCCAGGGGGAGGGAGCAGCAGCATCTCAGTGCCCGGGGGGGAGGTAGCAGCAGCATGTCAGTGCCTGGGGTGAGGGAGCAGCAGCATCTCGGTGCCCGGGGGGGAGGGAGCAGCAGCATCTCAGTGCCCGGGGGGGAGGGAGCAGCAGCATCTCGGAGCCCAGGGGGAGGGAGCAGCAGCATCTCAGTGCCCGGGGGGGAGGGAGCAGCAGCATGTCTGTGCCCGGGGGGGAGGGAGCAGCAGCATCTTGGTACCCGGGGGGGAGGGAGCAGCAGCATCTCAGTGCCCGGGGGGGAGGGAGCAGCAGCATCTCAGTGCCCGGGGGGAGGGAGCAGCAGCATCTCAGTGCCTGGGGGGGGGGGAGGGAGCAGCAGCATCTCAGTGCCCGGGGGGAGGGAGCAGCAGCATCTCAGTGCCTGGGGGGGAGGGAGCAGCAGCATCTCAGTGCCCGGGGGGAGGGAGCAGCAGCATCTCAGTGCCCGGGGGGGAGGGAGCAGCAGCATCTCAGTGCCCGGGGGGAGGGAGCAGCAGCATCTCAGTGCCTGGGGGGGGGGGGAGGGAGCAGCAGCATCTCAGTGCCCGGGGGGAGGGAGCAGCAGCATCTCAGTGCCTGGGGGGGGGGAGGGAGCAGCAGCATCTCAGAGCCCGGGGGGGAGGGAGCAGCAGCATCTCAGTGCCCGGGGGGGAGGGAGCAGCAGCATCTCGGTGCCCGGGGGGGAGGGAGCAGCAGCATCTCAGTGCCCGGGGGGGAGGGAGCAGCAGCATCTCAGTGCCCGGGGGGGAGGGAGCAGCAGCATCTCAGTCCTCGGGGGGGAGGGAGCAGCAGCATCTCAGTCCTCGGGGGGGAGGGAGCAGCAGCATCTCGGTGCCCGGGGGGGAGGGAGCAGCAGCATCTCAGTCCTCGGGGGGGAGGGAGCAGCAGCATCTCAGTCCTCGGGGGGGAGGGAGCAGCAGCATCTCAGTGCCCGGGGGGGAGGGAGCAGCAGCATCTCAGTGCCTGGGGGGGAGGGAGCAGCAGCATCTCGGTGCCCAGGGGGGAGGGAGCAGCAGCATCTCGGTGCCTCAGGGGGAGGGAGCAGCAGCATCTCGGTGCCCGGGGGGAGGGAGCAGCAGCATCTCAGTGCCCGGGGGGGGATGGAGCAGCAGCATCTCGGTGCCTGGGGGGGAGGGAGCAGCAGCATCTCAGTGCCCGGGGGGGAGGGAGCAGCAGCATCTCAGGGCCCGGGGGGGAGGGAGCAGCAGCATCTCGGTGCCCGGGGGGGAGGGGGGAGCAGCAGCATCTCGGTGCCTGGGGTGAGGGAGCAGCAGCATCTCGGTGCCCGGGGGGGGGAGCAGCAGCATCTCGGAGCCCAGGGGGGAGGTAGCAGCAGCATGTCAGTGCCTGGGGTGAGGGAGCAGCAGCATCTCGGTGCCCGGGGGGGAGGGAGCAGCAGCATCTCAGTGCCCGGGGGGGAGGGAGCAGCAGCATCTCGGAGCCCAGGGGGAGGGAGCAGCAGCATCTCAGTGCCCGGGGGGGAGGGAGCAGCAGCATGTCTGTGCCCGGGGGGGAGGGAGCAGCAGCATCTTGGTACCCGGGGGGGAGGGAGCAGCAGCATCTCAGTGCCCGGGGGGGAGGGAGCAGCAGCATCTCAGTGCCCGGGGGGAGGGAGCAGCAGCATCTCAGTGCCTGGGGGGGGGGGAGGGAGCAGCAGCATCTCAGTGCCCGGGGGGAGGGAGCAGCAGCATCTCAGTGCCTGGGGGGGAGGGAGCAGCAGCATCTCAGTGCCCGGGGGGAGGGAGCAGCAGCATCTCAGTGCCCGGGGGGGAGGGAGCAGCAGCATCTCAGTGCCCGGGGGGAGGGAGCAGCAGCATCTCAGTGCCTGGGGGGGGGGGAGGGAGCAGCAGCATCTCAGTGCCCGGGGGGAGGGAGCAGCAGCATCTCAGTGCCTGGGGGGGGGGAGGGAGCAGCAGCATCTCAGTGCCCGGGGGGGAGGGAGCAGCAGCATCTCAGTGCCCGGGGGGGAGGGAGCAGCAGCATCTCGGTGCCCGGGGGGGAGGGAGCAGCAGCATCTCAGTGCCCGGGGGGGAGGGAGCAGCAGCATCTCAGTGCCCGGGGGGGAGGGAGCAGCAGCATCTCGGTGCCCGGGGGGGAGGGAGCAGCAGCATCTCAGTCCTCGGGGGGGAGGGAGCAGCAGCATCTCAGTCCTCGGGGGGGAGGGAGCAGCAGCATCTCGGTGCCCGGGGGGGAGGGAGCAGCAGCATCTCAGTCCTCGGGGGGGAGGGAGCAGCAGCATCTCAGTCCTCGGGGGGGAGGGAGCAGCAGCATCTCAGTGCCCGGGGGGGAGGGAGCAGCAGCATCTCGGTGCCCGGGGGGGAGGGAGCAGCAGCATCTCAGTCCTCGGGGGGGAGGGAGCAGCAGCATCTCAGTCCTCGGGGGGGAGGGAGCAGCAGCATCTCGGTGCCCGGGGGGGAGGGAGCAGCAGCATCTCAGTCCTCGGGGGGGAGGGAGCAGCAGCATCTCAGTCCTCGGGGGGGAGGGAGCAGCAGCATCTCAGTGCCCGGGGGGGAGGGAGCAGCAGCATCTCAGTGCCCGGGGGGGAGGGAGCAGCAGCATCTCAGTGCCCGGGGGGAGGGAGCAGCAGCATCTCAGTGCCTGGGGGGGGGGAGGGAGCAGCAGCATCTCAGTGCCCGGGGGGAGGGAGCAGCAGCATCTCAGTGCCTGGGGGGGAGGGAGCAGCAGCATCTCGGTGCCTGGGGGGGGGGGAGGGAGCAGCAGCATCTCAGTGCCCGGGGGGAGGGAGCAGCAGCATCTCAGTGCCTGGGGGGGGGAGGGAGCAGCAGCATCTCAGTGCCCGGGGGGGAGGGAGCAGCAGCATCTCAGTGCCCGGGGGGGAGGGAGCAGCAGCATCTCGGTGCCCGGGGGGGAGGGAGCAGCAGCATCTCAGTGCCCGGGGGGGAGGGAGCAGCAGCATCTCAGTGCCCGGGGGGGAGGGAGCAGCAGCATCTCGGTGCCCGGGGGGGAGGGAGCAGCAGCATCTCAGTCCTCAGGGGGGAGGGAGCAGCAGCATCTCAGTCCTCGGGGGGGAGGGAGCAGCAGCATCTCGGTGCCCGGGGGGGAGGGAGCAGCAGCATCTCAGTCCTCGGGGGGGAGGGAGCAGCAGCATCTCAGTCCTCGGGGGGGAGGGAGCAGCAGCATCTCAGTGCCTGGGGGGAGGGAGCAGCAGCATCTCAGTGCCCGGGGGGAGGGAGCAGCAGCATGTCAGTGCCCGGGGGGGAGGGAGCAGCAGCATCTTGGTACCCGGGGGGGAGGGAGCAGCAGCATCTCAGTGCCCGGGGGGGAGGGAGCAGCAGCATCTCGGTGCCTGGGTGGGGCAAATCAAAATCAACCAATCCTAAAGGGTTTTGGTCCACTTTGAGTAGGTTTAGGTGAATCAAGTCACTAGGAGATTCGCCTTTTGTCTCCACCTTCCTTTCGCAACATATTATATTATAAATTATAAATATTATATGTTAAATATAAATATAATAAATTATAAATTATAGATATAATAAATATTAATTTATAAATATAATAAATAAACATAAATATAATAAGTTATAAGTTATAAATTATAAATAAGTTATAAGTTAAAAATGTAATAAATAAAATAAGTTATAAATATAATAAATATTACATTATAAATATTATATTATAAATTATAACTATTACAATATAAATATAATAAATTATAAATTATAGATATAATAAATATTAAGTTATAAATATAATAAATAAATATAAATATAATAAGTTATAAATTATAAATAAGTTATAAGTTATAAACGTAATAAGTAAATTAAGTTATAAATATAAAAAATATTAAATTATTAATAAATGTTATATTATAAATTATAAATATTATAATTTAGAATATTATGCTTTAGCCTGTAAGCTCCTTGGGGGTGGGGCTTAAAACTTAGCATGTACTGTATGTTTTTACTCTGACTGTAATCACCACTTTGTACGACGCTATGGAGGGAGATGGCGCTATACAGTGTAAATACATTATAACAAAGAACCTTTCCCTACGGTGGATCCCTATTGCCTGCTAAGCACTGTGCAGCAAAGCAAAAGGCAGGGGGTTACCTGGGCAAAGTTGCTCAATATCCCAATATATATATATAGGGAGAGAGAGAGGAGATAACATGCTACATCAGTTCAAGAGGAACAACAACCAATCCAATCCTCTCCGATTTGGGATGCCCCGCTGTGTGTTTGCCCCCAGGATAACCCAGTAAACTCACCTATGCCCCATAAAGAGGGAGACCAACCCTCCCGAGAGCCTTATAGACTGGAGAAGGCTGTTGTTCCTCTTTAATCCGGACCTTCACCAAGATTTACTGAAAAGCCCAAACCCTTATAAAATGATTCCCCAGCATCTAAAATTAATATATTTTACGTTTTTAGTCCCTTACTTATTATTCTTTCCCCCGCTGGGCTGCAACTCTGTTCAGGACTTTAGGATACGGGCGCCGCCATCTTGACTCAGAAGCATCAGAGCAGAGCTGGGGTCAGGAAAAGGTCAGCAATCCCAGAATGCAGAGTGGCACAATCAGAAGACACTTCCTGTTTGCAGGCTGCCTGATGCTCCATGAGCCGCCATCTTGGATGTTTAAAGGCTCATAACATGCAGTAGATGCAGGTAGGATGATTTTTAATGTGGGCAATCTGTATGTACAGGGGGGAAACATATAAGATAGGCTCTTATTCAGGGTGAAGGTCCGGATTAATGTGGGCAATCTGTATGTACAGGGTGTGGGAAACATATAAGATAGGCTCTTATTCAGGGTGAAGGTCCGGATCAATGTGGGCAATCTGTATGTACAGGGTGTGGGAAACATATAAGATAGGCTCTTATTCAGGGTGAGGGTCCGGATTAATGTGGGCAGTCTATATGTACAGGGTGAGGGAAACATACAAGATAGGCTCTTATTCAGGGTGAAGGTCCGGATTAATGTGAGCAATCTGTATGTACAGGGTGTGGGAAACATATAAGATAGACTCTTATTCAGAGTGAGGGTCCGGATTAATGTGAGCAATCTGTATGTACAGGGTGTGGGAAACATATAAGATAGGCTCTTATTCAGGGTGAGGGTCCGGATTAATGTGGGCAGTCTATATGTACAGGGTGAGGGAAACATACAAGATAGGCTCTTATTCAGGGTGAAGGTCCGGATTAATGTGAGCAATCTGTATGTACAGGGTGTGGGAAACATAGGGGATAGGCTCTTATTCAGGGTGAAGGTCCGGATTAATGTGAGCAATCTGTATGTACAGGGTGGGGGAAACATATAAGATAGGCTCTTATTCAGAGTGAGGGTCCGGATTAATGTGAGCAATCTGTATGTACAGGGTGTGGGAAACATATAAGATAGGCTCTTATTCAGAGTGAGGGTCCGGATTAATGTGAGCAATCTGTATGTACAGGGTGTGGGAAACATATAAGATAGGCTCTTATTCAGGGTGAAGGTCCGGATTAATGTGAGCAATGTGTATATACATAAGGGGAAACATATGTACTATCTTCTATGTTTCCCACACCCTGTACATACAGATTGCTCACATTAAAAATCATCCTACCTGCATCTACTGCATGTTATGAGCCTTTAAACATCCAAGATGGCGGCTCATGGAGCATCAGGCAGCCTGCAAACAGGAAGTGCCTTCTGACTGTGCTGCTCTGCATTCTGGGATCGCTGTCCTTTCCCTGACCCCAGCTCTGCTCTGTCTGTGCAAAGCACATCTATAACCCCGCCCCCTGCACTTTATCCCGCTCTCCTTTCTTCAGTATGTGATGCTTCTGAGGCAAGATGGCGGCGCCTGTATCCTAGAGTCCTGAACAGAGTTGCAGCCCAGTGGGGGAAAGAATAATAAGTAAGTAACTCAAAACTTAAAATATATTAATGTTAGATGCTGGGGAATCGTTTTATAAGGGTTTGGGCTTGTCATTACATCATGGCGAGGGTCCGGGTTAAGTGGCAGGATAAGGATGACAATCTATAGGTTGTGCGGAGCTCAGGCAGGTGATGAGCGCAGCGCCCTCCTCTGATGAAGGAATGAAACATCACATTAAGAAGCGCTGCGATTTTCCCACACTCGCTTATCTGATGCTTAGCAGATGTGTCTCCGCCTGCAGCAGCTGCCTGTCCACAATACACATAGATATATATAGAGAGAGAGAGACATTACAGGTCACATGATGTCTGTAGATTGTTACATTGTAGCCCTACATGCAGCGATCTGATTGGCCAGTGCAGTCTATACAGTCAGCATATGACATGATTGATCAATCGCATTGCTGCGTGTGTAGCCACAATCTATGACATTGATATTATGCTGCGTTTGCCCTTTAAATCCTCAGTGATCGGCCTCCCAGCCCTGCAGATATTTCCCCCCGGGGGCCGATCAGACCTCCGATATGACAAGTCCAGGCGACGCGGGACGCCCAGCGATCCTGAGACAATTAGCGACAAACCCGTGGGAGGAGGCTGTGTGGGAAAATCCTCACCCCCCCCCCCATCCTGCACCTGTACAATCCCCATTACTCACCTACCCGGCGATCACCCGACACACAGGGCACCCAGCACCCTGCCAACCAACCAACCAAGCCACAGGTGAGTCCAGAGACCCCACATTCATTATACAGTTAACACAAATATATGTATATATATATATATATATCATAATAATATAATATAATATATTTATATATATTATTATTGTCATTTATTTATATAGCACCATCTTTTTTCTCAGCACTGTACATATATATTTATAACTATATATATATATATATTTGTTTATTTATATAGTGTCATCATCTTTCATAGTGCTGTACACATATATATATATATATATATATATATATATATATGTACAGTGCTATGAAAGATGATGGCGCTATATAAATAAACAAAAAAAAATATATATATAAATATATATATATATATATATATATATTTATATATTTTTTTTTTTGTTTATTTATATAGCGGCATCATCTTTCATAGCACTGTACATATATATATATAATATATATATATATATTATTGTTGTTTATTTATATAGCGGCATCCCGGCATCCTCTTTCAAAGCGCTGTACACACTTTATATATATATATATATATATATATATATATATATATATATATATATATATATATATATATATATAAAATTTGTAGCATTAAAATAAAAATAAAAAATATTATTATTGTTGTTGTTTATTTACGTAGCGCCATCATCTTTCATGGCACTGTGTGTGTATATATATATATATATATATATATATATATATATATATTTTAATTATTATCATTATATATATATATATGTATATATATTTATATATAAATAATTACAAAATATAAATATAAAAAAAATTAAATAAATTAAATAATATATAATTAATACAAATATTTTACGTGGATGTATATATTAAAAAAATATGATGATGATGATTTTTAATATTTTACGTGGATGTATATATTTAAAAAATGATGATTTTTATTAATATTATTATTATTATGATGTGGAGGCTTATTCACTACTAGCGCCACGTATTGGCAGGTGAGCATCTGTATAGTGGCGCTTAGAGCGACCGCCAGTAGACGATGTAAGCGGGTATCAGCCGCTGTAACAGAGCGTGTCGGTTGCTGAAGTAACCTGGCCGGCATTGATAATTGTGATGTATGTTGGGCGCTCTAACACCAGTACAGCGCTGCAGCGAGCGAGAGGTCGCGCCAGCTCAGTGGTTGCTCTAAGCGCCGCTATACAGACGCCCATCTGGCAATACCTGGCGCTAGCAGTGAATCAGCCTCCACATCGTAAATAGTAATGTTTATTAAAATATTTTATTTTTTTATTATTACTAAAGTGAATGAACTCACAATAAAAAAACAAAAGGGTACTCACCTTCATCATATTTGTAGTTATCATATAAATATGTATTATTATTATTATTATTATTATTAATGCTAAAATAATAATGTATTAATTAAATAAATATCTTCATTGTAACAATTAATTGTAACAAATCTAACAATTGCTATAAGACAATGTAATGCTATTATATCATCATGTTTTGTTATATTCTATCATAAATAGTAATGTTTATTAAATTGTTTTATTATTATTATTATTATTATTATTAATAAAGTGAATGAACACACAACAAAAAAAAAACAAAAGGGTACTCACCTTCACCATATTTGTAGTTATCATATAAATATGTATTATTATTATTACTATTATTATTATTAATGCTAAAATAATAATGTATTAATTAAATAAATATCTTCATTGTAACAATTAATTGTAACAAATCTAATAATTGCTATAAGAGATTGTAATGCTATTATATCATCGTGTTTTGTTATATTCTATCATAAATAGTAATGTTTATTAAATTGTTTTATTATTATTATTATTATTATTATTATTATTATTATTATTAATAAAGTGAATGAACACACAACAAAAAAAAAACAAAAGGGTACTCACCTTCACCATATTTGTAGTTATCATAAAAATATGTATTATTATTATTATTATTATTATTATTATTATTATTATTATAATTAATGCTAAAATAATAATGTATTAATTAAATAAATATCTTCATTGTAACAATTAATTGTAACAAATCTAACAATTGCTATAAGAGATTGTAATGCTATTATATCATCGTGTTTTGTTATATTCTATCATAAATAGTAATGTTTATTAAATTATTTGTTTTAGTATTATTATTATTATTATTAATAATAATAATAATAAAATGAATGAACGTGCTGATTGGACAAGCGGCTGCGCATACGCCGTAGGACCGGGAAGAGGTGAGTTGCGTTTGGTGATCTGGGGGGGGGGGGGTTCACACAACAGGGCATCCCCAGGGGGCAAGGACCAAAACCCAGGATAGTCAGAATCCTGTGTTTTGGTCCACTTTAAAGAGGAGCACACCCCATTTAGTCTATAAGACTCTTGGAAGGGAGGTACCCTGTTAATTTGGGATGCCCCACTGTGTAAAAGCCCCACGATCGCCCTATCCACTCATACTTCCGCAAGCCTGCGGCATGGCCGCATCCCCAGCATACCTCTAGCTAGGCACACACTCGCTGCGGGTGTTTCTGAATGGCGCGCATGGACCCACACACAGTACTACTTATACAAAATAGTGGGAACAGCTTTTAATATTGATAACTGAGTGTGCTGACTCGTCAAGACCCCTGAAGAAGTCATAGCAGAGCGGCGGAACGCGTGGGGTCTCCTGCCTTCAATCCACTGCCTGATGATTAGTCACGTTTGACCACAAGGACAGTATGATCTTTACTTTTTCTTTCCAGTGATTGCTCACTACCTCAGCTCCCTTATACAGCCCGGCACTAACAGCACTTTTGTGTATTGGCTTTACATTGGGGGTCTCATCCCCTGCTTTACTTAGGCCCTTATTTATGAAGGGATAGCGTCAGGTAGCGGCTGGTTAATGAGAGGTAGCGTCAGGTAGCGACTGTGAACGCCGGACACGGCAGCAATTACACATTTATCAAGCAGAATCTGTTTAGCGACTGGGATAGCGCCATGTAGCGTCTGATTCATCATTATCCCAGCCTCAGCAAACAGCGCCAGCGTTCAGCCTTGCACAGCGCCAGGTATGACCTCTCTCTACCTGACGCTCTCCCATACATTTCAGTGGACGATCCTTTTCTTCTCTTTAAACGGGGTTTTTGTTTTTTTGTTTTTTCCAAAAAATCACAAATAATTCTGTGACCTCTCCTGACATTGAATAAGCAGTTTTTTTCATAATTTTTTCATTTTTTAAATATTTCCTCAGAAATGACATCACAGCTCTGCCATTAAAGTGTTCATGTTACAATGTTGTTACAATGTAATTCCATATGTTTTCGCTTTGTTACTAGTGGATAGATGCTGAAAAACAGACTTTAATCACACCGCCTCCTGCGCTCTGGGCTTCAGAGAAGCATTTTTCAGCGCCAGAGATTTGTGAGGCTGTTGTTTTCCTGAATATGTTGTGAGTCGGTCGCTATGAGCAGTCGCTAACATGCGCTCCCATACAGCGCTGTACTGGTCAAATAGCAACTCGTCACAATGTATTTAACATTACTGCACAGCGACTGAGTCGCTATGAACTAGCGACCCACGGCCGAGCACAGTGACTACTAGCGGGCGCTCTGAAAATGCCGCTACAGACGCTCATCTGCCGCTACCTGGCGTTAGTGATGAATCAGCCTGTTAGTTAATAGAGCCTCCTTATCTAGCATTTGCGCTTTAAATTTGATTGATTGCAGAGGTTTATGGTCTTAATGAATTATTTGTAGTAATTACCTTTTTATATTGGTGTTTTTGCACAAAGCGCCGTAATTGAACACTCACTTGAGTAATTGGAAAATATATAAAAAATAAAAATATATATATATTTTTTTTTCTTGGGCTATTTGTGGAGCTATGTAATACTGATTTCTATTTGTACTTTTTGATACCTTGTGGTCTTCTATAATATGGATTGCTAAGAGGCTGATTCAGTAATAGCGCCAGGTAGCGACAGATGAGCGACAGTAGCGTTATTTTCACAGCGCCCGCTAGTATTCGCTGTGCTTGGCCGTTGTTCGGTTGTTGACAGCGACTCAGTCGGTGTGCAGCAATGTTGAATACGGGGTTAGGAGTCGCTGTTTGACAGGTTCCGCGCTGTATGGGAGCGCATGACAGCGAAAGGCCATAGCGAATGGCTCCCAGCATATTCATTAACAAATCACGCTCAAAAAATTCTCGCGCTGTGAAATGCTTGTTTAAACCCCAGAGCGCTGGCGGCGATGGCTTAAAAGTAGTTTTTTAACCCCCAAACAACCATATTTAGAAAAAAAAAAAAAAAAACATGTTTTTCAAAACATTTTGTAATATGAATACATTAATATCAGACCTGTAATATAAATTCTGCACAAATTTTTTTTTTTTTTTGTTACCTTAAAAAAATATCTAACATTGCAGAAGTGGTCACAGAATTTTTGACAATTAAAAAAAAAAAAAAACATTAATAGCAATTAATTATGAATATTTAAAGATTGTTCCATTGAAATGCATTGGAGAGCGCCAGGTAGCGAGAGGTCATACCTGTCGCTGTTCAAGGTCGCTCGCTGGCGCTGTGGGGTGAGGCTGGAATAATGATGAATGATTCGCTATCTGGCGCTCTGTCAGTCGCTAAGCAGGATCGGCTTGATAAATGTGTGATTGCGGAGGGGAGCCGGCGTTCTTGTGGCGGTGACCGTCATTACCGTTCGCTCACCATTCGCTACCTGGCGCTATCCCTTGTTAAATAAGGGCCTAAGTATTTTGGCATCACAGGAATAGTGGATGAATTGATTTTAACAGTGTCTTTGTGTTGCATGTGTGTGTTTTATTTTTGCTATAGTGTAACACTTAATAAAATATTATTATTTTATGGTATTTGTGGAGTTGTGCCCCTTTCTTATGACCCTCGTCAATTTGGTTTGGTGCATGGACCCTCACACAGCTAGAGACGGCCGGTGGTGCTCACTCCATTCAGATTTCCTTGCTGCAATGAGCTCAGGAAATTCGAAGAAAGAGAGTCGCTGATTGGCTGGGCGGCCTGTGCATGCACCGCGGGAACGAGGGAAGTTACGAGTGATCCCACTGGATACAAACAGCGGCCATCCCAAATCCCAAAAGGAACTAAACCCCGAGAACCGACGTTGGTGACCTCGCCTCTGCCCCCCCCCCCAGAATGTCAGTAAAGCTCACCCTTCCTTGTCAACTTCGCATGCGCAGCCTCTCACATATTCAGAGCCGTTTGTCATGCCTATGTCATTTAGCAAATGGCTCTGATTTGATGTTTTCAATGGGGAGCGAGAGCGTCCGCATCCTCTGCATCATCGGGCGGTGCACGCTCCTCCCCCCCCCCCCCCCCCCCCAGCCATTCAGATAAGCTGGGACGGGAGTGTGTGCGCCGCTGGGGACGTAAGAGCTCTCGCTCCCCATTGAGGCAAATCAGAGGCATTTGCTGAATGACATAGACATGGCAAACAGCTTGGATTGGATGCACCGTTGGACCAGGAAGAGGTGAGTTGTGCTGGCCGGTCTGGGGGGGATTATTAAACGTAACTATATAATAAATATATATATATTACATTTGATGAAATATTCTTGCCGCGTAGTGGTAGCAACACACGTGCTGCTGGGTGACATCCGATGTTGACCAGTTGGACTGATTGGCTCGTGTAGGCAGACTTGTTCTGTCTGACCGAACGCACTCGGTTATATCCGATTAAGGTACGATTGACGTATGAGACCATTCGCAGATCAGACAGAGCAATCCTCACAGGAGGGGGGTGGAGATGTCTTTTCATGGGGGCAGGTAACGGTAGATGTGGTTTTGAAAGAACATTTCTGCATTTGACTTTTGTTTAACAAATAACTCTCAATTTTTCTGTTGTTGGGCTCTTGCAGGTGTAGGTCCTCCTTATGCTGCTTGTATATTGAATCTGTTGTATGTCCTAGTTCATTTACATAGCATTCTATATTTTCCAGGATGAATGACAGTCCATTATGGATCTAAAACAATAGGACTGCAGCCATCACCTTCTTCTTCAAGAAGAAACATCCAACGAGGAGAACTTGAGTCACGAGTTGGAGAACATCAGACAAAAGATCATAAATCAAGAACAGAAGTTGAACAAAAATTTTACTGACCGTGAGAATGAAATTGCTAAAGAAAATGATCAGATAAAAGCCAGCAAGTCTCCGAGGAGTCCACTAGCTAACATAAGAACATCCATCAAGCAGAGACTTACACTTATCACGATTACCAAGTCACCAGTCAAGTGCTGGAGAGAAGCAACCAAATAACAAATAGACGAGGATGGAAGAAGAGAGGTTTGAGCGTAAGGAGGTCCACCTTAAAAAAGGGAAGGAGATGATGAGCCGGGAATTAGAGTTCAGCAATAAAGACTGGAAGGCCATCTTCAAAGAAGAGGAAAGCTTTAGGAATGAGGTCAGTCTAGAACCTGACAGCAACAAGATTGAGGAAATGATCAATCAAAGGTTAAAGCATGTCCGTATCAATATCCAAGAGTGGAAGAATAATCATAAGAAGATCATCAATGTAAAAGAGGAAGGCATCGGTCATGGGTCAAAGCACATAACAGAGGAAGAGAAGCTTACAGATCAAGAACTGCGGCACAGCAAAGACGAGGAGGAGATCACAACCGAACAAGAGAGCTTTGAGCATAATAAGCAGATAATCAATAAAGTATCAGATCACTTGAAGGGGGATAAGGAGGACGTAATCCATCAAGAATCAAATCACTCGAAGGGGGATGAGGAGGACGTACTCAACCAAGAATCAGAACACATAAAGGGGGATGAGAAGGGTGTAATCAATCAGAAATTGGAGCACATAAAGGGAGATGAAGAGGATGTAATCAATCAGAAATTTCAGCGCATAAAGGGAAAGGAAGAGGATGTAATCAGTCAAGAATTAGAATGCATAAAGGGGGACACAATCAATCAACAATCAGAGCATTCAAAGGGGGGTGAGGGGGTCATAATCAATCAAGAATCAGAGCACATGAAGGGGGATGGGGAGAACAAAATCAATCAAGAATCAGAGCAAACAAAGTGGGGTGAGAAGGACATAATCAATCCAGAACCAGAGCACAGGAAAGGGGATGAGGAGAACAAAATCAATCAAGGATCAGAGCAAACGAAGGGGGATGAGGAGAATGTAATCAATCAACAATCAGAGTGCATAAAGGAGGATGAGTTGGACGTAATCAATCAAGAATCAGGTCACAGGAAGGGGGATGAGGAGGACATAATCAATCAAGAATCAGAGCATGCAAAGGGGGATGAGAAACATGTAATCAATCAAGAATCAGAGAACAGGAAGGGGGATGAGGAGGACATAATC
Source organism: Gastrophryne carolinensis (assembly GCA_027917425.1). Lineage (NCBI taxonomy): Eukaryota > Metazoa > Chordata > Amphibia > Anura > Microhylidae > Gastrophryne > Gastrophryne carolinensis. Next base: position 11,977,825 of record CM051240.1, on the reverse strand, counting down.
AATCAAGAATCAGATCACAGGAAGGGGGATGAGGAGGACATAATCAATCAAGAATCAGAGCATGCAAAGGGGGATGAGAAACATGTAATCAATCAAGAATCAGAGAACAGGAAGGGGGATGAGGAGGACATAATCAATCAAGAATCAGATCACTCTATGGGGGATGAGGAGGACATAATCAATCAAGAATCAGATCACAGGAAGGGGGATGAGGAGGACATAATCAATCAAGAATCAGATCACTCTATGGGGGATGAGGAGGATGTAATCAATCAAGAATCAGAGCATGCAAAGGGGGATGAGAAACATGTAATCAATCAAGAATCAGAGAACAGGAAGGGGGATGAGAAACATGTAATCAATCAAGAATCAGAGAACAGGAAGGGGGATGAGGAGGACCTAATCCATCAGGAATCAAAGCACATAAAGGGGGGTGAGAAGGATAAAATCAATCAAGAATCAGAATGCATAAAGGGGGACACAATCAATCAACAATTAGAGCATTCGAAGGGGGGTGAAAGGGATATAATCAATCAAGAATCAGAGCACACGAAGGAGGATGAGGAGAACACAATCCATCAAGAATCAGAGCCAACGAGGGGGGATGAGGAGAATGTAATCAATCAAGGATTAGAGCGCATACATGAGGATGAGTTGGACGTAATCCATCAAGAATCAAAGCACTCGAAGAGGGATGAGGAGGACGTGATCAAGCAAGAATCAGAACAAACAAAGGGGGATGAGGAGGAAGTAATCAATCAGGAATCAGAGCACATACAGGGAGATGAGGAACACATAATAAATCAAGAATCAGAGCACATGAAGGGGGATGAGGTGGATGTAATCAATCAAGAATCAGAGAGCATGAAGGGGGAGGAAGGGAACATGGATGAAGTATTAGAGCACAATAAGGAAAAGAGTATTATTACAGAGGAAGAGGAAAGTGCCAGACATAAAGAGGAGATCAGTCAAGAGTTGAAGGCCACTACTGAAGAGACAAACATCAATTTAGAGGAGCAGATAATCAGCCAAGAGCTGAGGAACATAGAACCTGGGGAGATCATCAATGAAGGTATCAAGCACATAAATAAGGAGAGGGAGGTTATAAATAAAGGCTTAGAGGACAATACATATAAGAAGATTATAACGGAACATAAGAAGAGGCATAAGGAGGATACCGCCCATCAAGAATCGGAGAACAGTATGAAGGATGAAGGGACTATGGCTCAAGTATTAGAGCACAATAAAGAAAATAGTATTATGACAGCGGAAGAGGGAAGTGTTAGACATAAGAAGAAGCATGAGAAGTTCACCAATCAAGAATCTGAGCACAGGATGGAGGATGCAGGGAATGTGGATCAAGTATCAGAGCACAAGAGTCAAGTGTCGAAGAACTTTACTGGGGAGAAGAACATCAATCTAGAAGAGAAGATCGCGAGTCAAGAACTGAAAAAGCTACATCATGAGGAGCTCATCACTATAGAGGAGGAGTACGTCAACAAAGGACCTAAGTACCTAAATAAGGAGGTTGAATTTATGAATCAAGAATTAGAACACAACAACAAAGAAGATGAAATTATCAATAGAGAAGACTTCAGGCATGAGAAGGAGATCATTCATCGAAAATCAAAGAGCATGAAGGAGGAGGAGGGGATCATGGATCAAGAATCAGGACCCAACAAAGAAAAGGGGGGCATCACAGAGAAGGAGGGAGATACTCAACATACGAATGAAATGCTCATTGAAGAATTGGGACAAATGAATACAGGAGAGGGGGTCATCAGCCAAGAGCTCAAGAACATTAATCAAGAGAAGAACATAAATATAGAGGAGGAGATACTCAATGTAGAATTTGAGGGCATGACGAAGAAAGGGAAGAATATAAACCAAGAATTAGATCTTGACAATAAAGAAGAGGAGATCATCAAAAAAGAAGAGGAAAACTTCAAGCATGAGGAGGAGATCATAGATCAAGAATCAGAGCATTTAAAGGAAGAAGAGGGGAACATGGATAAAACATTAGAGCACAAAAATAAAAAGGACACTGTCAACGTAGAAATTGAACGAATCAAGGAGATCTCAAATCATGATATCTTAGAGCACACGAACAGAGATCAGGAGACCACTTATCTGGAACCACAGCAAATCATAAAAGAACAATTCGTCAATGGAGATGAGGAGATAGCTAATCCAGAACTCAAGCCTATCTCTAAAGATGTAGAGATTATCTGTAAAGAGGGGGAGGTATATCAAGATCTAAAGAACATCAATAAAGAGAACGAGAACAACGAGGAGAGGATTGCAAATCAAATATCAGAGGAAGAACTTGATAAATCAAGCCACACTAATAATGAACAGATCATGAAGAAAAGGGGGGCGATAATTCATAAAGAATTAGATCCTAAACATTTTGTGGAGGGGATTGTCAACGAACAATCAAAGGACAATAGGGAGAAGGAAAGCATCAACCAAAAGTCAAAATATATTTTTGAACATGAGCAGATAACGATCCAAGAATCTGTGGTTAACAATGCAGAGAAGATCATCCAAAGTGGTTTAGAGAACATCACTAACGAAGAAGATATGTCAGGTCAAAGATTTCAACTCAACAATAAAGAGGAGACAATCATAACTAAACAATCAACGAAAATCATTAGAGAAGAGGGAGTTATCCGTAAGGAATCAGAGCACATCAATGTCGAGGAGGGCCTCACTAATAAAGAACCAAAGCACATGAATAACCAAGAAGTGATCACCAATAAAGAGGACCAGAGGCTCAATAAAGAATCAGAGCAAATCAGCCAAAGACTGAAGGCAGACAACAATGAAGACAAGAACCTAAATGAAGAAGGAAAGGTTACCAAGGACAAGCATAACCAAGAGAACATCAATAGAAAAAAAATCTTCAAAGAAGAAGATGGCAAAGCCACCAGGATGGAGGAAACCACTGGTAACTGGATGGAGATCAATAATTACAAGGAAAAGATAAAATGGCAATGTAAGTATTTTTGAGAAAATTGAGAACTGTGGTCCCTTGTAAACAATCATTTAGGTTTTTGTACTTGATATAGTGTAAATGTAGAAATGATCAGAACTTTACAAAGCCTTTGGTCTCTAGACCAGGGAGGACCCAACCTCTTTCCAATCAAGTACCACTGCCCATTTTTAAGTTACATCAAGTACCACCTTGCTGGTAGACATAGGTTGCCAGTCACCTAAAACTACATTTAAAACACATACAATAAACATAAATATTTAGTATCTCTTTTTGGAGCAGTGGACCAACACCCAGGATTTTGACTATCCTGGGTTTTGGTCCACTTCGGTGGGGCACCCCGATCGAGCTGTGTGAAACCCCCCAGAAAGCCCCGAAAACTCACCTCACCCCGCTCCCACGTGACCGCTGCAGCCAATCCCCGCCGGCGGACAAGCGAGAGGCAGCGCCGGACAAGCAGAGCGCGTCCGCCGCCGCCTCCTGCGCGTCCCTCTTACAGGGAGCGTACCCGCGCCGGCCATTCACAAAGAGCCGGCGGGAGCTCGCCCTGCTAGAGGGACGCGTGGGAGGCGGCGGCGGCGGCGGCCCCGCACCGCTGGAACGTGGAAAAGGTAGGATTGTGGGCTTCTTGGGGGTTTCACCCTGCAGGACATCCCGATTTCGGATGCCCACGGGGAGGGATCTTATAGATTCCCGGGCCGATCCCCCCCTGGGTGTTGGTCCACTTTAAACCGGAACTTCAGCATAATTTAATGAAAAGCCCAAACCCTTAAAAAACTATTCCCCGGCATCTAAAATTAATATATTTTAAGTTTTTAGTCACTTACATATTATTCCGTCCCCCACTGGGCTGCAAATCTGTTCAGGATTCTAGGATACGGGCGCCGCCATCTTGCCTCACATACTGAGCAGAGGATAGAGGGGAAAACTGCAGGGGGGCAGGTAATAGCGGTGCTTTGCTCAGAGAGAGCAGAGCTGGGGTCAGGAAAAGGACAGCTATCCCAGAATGCAGAGCAGCACAGTCAGAAGACACTTCCTGTCTGCAGGCAGCCTGAGACTCCATGAGTCACTATCTTGGATGTTTAAAGGCTTACATGCAGTAGATGCAGGTAGGATGATTTTTAATGTGGGCAATCTGTATGTACAGGAGGGAAACATACAAGATAGGCTCTTATTCAGGGTGAGGGTCTGGAGCAATCTGTATGTACAGGGTGTGGGAAACATATAAGATAGGCTCTTATTCAGGATGAGGGTCCGGATTAATGTGGGCAATCTGTATGTACAGGGGAGAAACATATAAGATAGGCTCTTATTCAGGGTGAAGGTCTGGATTAATCTGAGCAATCTGTATGTACAGGCTGGAAACATACAAGATAGGCTCTTATTCGGGGTGAAGGTCTGGATTAATGTGGGCAATCTGTATGTACAGGGGGGGGGGCATACAAGATAGGCTCTTATTCAGGGTGAAGGTCTGGATTAATGTGGGCAATCTGTATGTACAGGGGGGACGTACAAGATAGGCTCTAATTCAGGGTGAGGGTCTGGATTAATGTGGGAGATCTGTATGTACGGGGGGGGCATACAAGATAGGCTCTTCAGGGTGAAGGTCCGTTTTAAAGAGGTAATTTAACTCCCTTCGAAACCTTGTTGATCTTCCATATAATAATATATATAAATAATAATAATAAATATAATAATATAAATGATAAATCGATGTGCACCGTAGAATGTGTAGATATAAAATATTTAATTTAATATAGTCATAAAAACTACTCAGTGATTTGCTAACAATTAATTAGACTAATGTCTGCTCAAAGATTTTTTGTTTATAAACAACCAAGTTTATTGATTTGATGAATTCATTGAAATTCTAATGCAAAAGTAATCAAGTTACTTTGCAAAGCCAAGAGGCATTGTCTATGTACATAGAGTAAGGGTTACGTAACAGAAATCGTCAATGCAACTATAATACATGATAGAGGCATAATATAATCCTGACAAAAGGGTAGTCAAAACATAATTAAAAACCTACATTTTTAACTAGCATCCTCTGAGTATCCGCAGGGGCTTTGGCCAAATGTATTTCACAAGTTAAGTGGGTTTTGGTCCACTTTAAGGTACAAATTAATGGTAACCCCTATAACACAACACACATAGTTAATATGGTTGAAAAACACAAGCTATGATAAGGGAGCTCTGTCCCCCGAAATGCACATCGGCACATTTTTTCGGCATATCTTGCTGAATGGTTGGCGTGGCCCAAGCGGGATATAGGGGGCGCGGCATGCCGATCATAAGTGTGGCTAAGCTCCCATTCAGCTTCTCTAGCCTTACATTAAAGGAGCACTATAACGAAATTGTGTAATATTAAAAATCCATAATAATAAAATAAAAATAGCTAATGAGCGGAGGGGCCACTTATACACCCGAACTGAATAAAACTCCCGCCAAGCTTGTGGTTTCTTCTCCTGGTGGAAAAAAAAAAGGGTGTCTATTAGGGGTGACAGAGCCCGTCACCCCAGATGTTCTTTTCCTTCCATTAAAAGAAAGAAAAACAAGCCTGGTTGAAAATCTCTTGATGTGTATAAGTGACCCCTCCTCCCGCCATCCAGCATATTTATGAAATCCCTTCAGATATAATAGAAATTTGAGAAATTTGTGCCTTAAACAATTAAGTACTGCAAATATACTCGAAGATTTAGAGAACATTTCACCCCAGCTTTACAATTGGTGCCTTGATCTAGGATTTGATTGCTCAAGAATTTGGGGGTGCAATTTATATAAGAGTTTTGGTGTACACATTTTGAACCTAGCATTTCGATATAACATTGAAGTCAACTGTAAAAACTAACTTTTATTTATCTCCCTCCAGCTAAAAGAAACAAAATAAATGAAAAGCTCGTAGAATTAAACCTGACAAAGTTTCAAACAACAAAGCTAAGTCGAATGGAGCTTCTGAAGATTGGATATGAAGATCTGAAGAAGGTTGCCCCCCAAAGGATTGAGGACGTCCCCTTACATTTCCTACGGACCCTCGTGGCCTTAAACAGCACTGCGAGAAATACGCGGCTTAATCAATCATCGGAGACAAATGTAGGCAGTGCACAAGATGAAGATATGGATTTCATCGATGAAATAGATCCTTCAAATTCCATCCACCCCTTGGATGTCCTGTGTCTTCTTCTGCACTGTTCAGATAGTTCTGTGCAACAAGAGCTTGTGACTAAAATGTCCATGTGCCAGTTTGCCCTCCCTCTCCTGCTTCCCGTAGGACATGGTTCAGAGTGCACCTTCATGTTGTGGGCGATGAGAGACATCGTGAAGAGATGGAGACCTCAGCTTTTAGCCGGCAGTAAAGGATGCCGAGAAGAGAACTTGGTGAACATTCCCGTGCCAGTATTCTCCTTTGTTCGACTGGGAAAATGCCCGCTTTCAAAGTCAAGACTTCTAAATGATATCCTGAGCTCCGCTCAACAACACCAAGATTTTTTCGTTCATCAGAACATGGAAGGGGCAAATATTTTACCAGATGTTTCTGACGGATTGGTGGAGATTTCCTGGTTCTTTCCCGGAGGCAGAGAAATATTAGACCTGTTTCCGGATCCCATAGCGATCACCAACCTCCGAGGAGATCTGGCGTCCAACTGGAATCAGTTCAACTTTTTAACCAAAGTGTCCACAGCAGTTTTTATATTTATTGAAAGCATGGATGATGCAAAATACAATGTCTTATCCAACATCGAAGAGTCAAACACAAACTACTTCATAATCCTGGCTCCTTCTTCTAGGTATATAGGCATGGAGACACACCACCATATCAAAAAGTTATACCTAAAGCTAAAAATTAACCGAAAGAACATCTTGGTGAAGAACAGTTCGGTTAACGATGCTGAGCTAGTGAAAAAACTGCAAGTAATGATCACCTGTCTCATCATGTCTTCTCCTCATTACATAACCGTAGAGGAAATGTCTCGCATTGCTGAAGATCTAGGCATACACGTCGATGAGAACTCTGAGGAACATCAGAAGGCTCGTCAGCTTGCAACTGATATCACCAAGAGTATCAAGGATGTTGTGCGGTACAAAAATGACAGCATGAAGCTACAAGGCGCGTACTGGAAAGAGCTGGCCAAAGCCGAGAAGGAAATGTGCAGGATGAAAGGGCTCGCTAACCAGAACGCAGAGGATTACCGAGCAAATCTAGTTGAGAAATGCACTGATCTACGAAGGCAGCAAAGCCGGTGCGGAATGCCTGATGCAATAGACAGGTTCATAGCTGCCCTCAAAGGCTTACAACGTGTTGAGAAACATTTTTTTCTAAAATGGATGAAGCTCTACCTTGACTCGGTTGTTAGAAACCATCTTTTTGCTTGTCAAGTGGAATACAAAAAACACCTCATGATACCCAATGTGGAGAAGCTGAAGCAACTCGATCAGGTCATTTCAAACAGCCACCTCGGCGTGGAACATTTTATTCGAGAAGTTGGACAGTTTTACGAGGCTGAATGTTTCCTGTCAGATCAACGTAAGCTTCGCAAACTTCCGGGTATAGCTGCTGAGCTGTTGCTGGATGGTTTTCCACTGGAACTGATAGATGGCGATGCCTCCAATATCCCCCTGCAGTGGGTATCTGATGTCCTGACTGAGCTGGACAAAAACACAGGAGGGCGATGTAGAGTAAGGGTGATAACTGTGCTGGGGGTGCAGAGTACGGGCAAATCCACCCTTCTGAACACCATGTTCGGGTTGCAGTTCCCAGTGGCCAGTGGACGCTGCACCCGAGGAGCCTTTATGACTCTCATACAACTAAAAGATAAGGTGATCGAAGAGCTTGAATGTGAGTTCATCCTCATTATTGACACGGAGGGGTTAAAGGCTCCAGAGCTGGCTACTCTTGAAAACACTTACGAACATGACAACGAGCTTGCGACATTTGTGGTTGGGTTGAGTGACATCACCATAATCAACATGGCCATGGAAAATACAGCGGAAATGAAGGACATCCTACAGATTGTGGTCCACGCGTTTCTTCGTCAGAAACAAATCGGAAAGAAACCCAACTGCCAGTTTGTTCATCAGAATGTGAGTGACGTGTCCGCTCATGAGAAGAACATGAGAGACAGGAAGAAATTTCTGGAACAGCTGGATGAAATGACACAAGTGGCTTCTAGGATGGAAGGAAACAGTAACATCATCAAGTTTTCAGACGTCATGGACTATGATTTGGAGGAGAACAGCTGGTACATCCCCGGCCTTTGGCACGGAGTTCCTCCAATGGCCTCAGTAAACACCGGGTACAGCGAGAACGTTTTCAAACTGAAAATACATTTGTTTGAAACGATGAAGAAACAAGTCAAGTCTAGAAAATCTCAGAGCATTTCCGAATTCTTCCAGTGGGTAAAAAGTCTGTGGGATGCAGTCAAATACGAGAAGTTTATCTTTAGCTTCCGGAACAGTTTGGTGGCTGAGGCCTACAACCAACTGTCAATCAAATACTCAGAACTGGAGTGGAATTTCCGTAAGAGGATGCATAAATGGCTCACCGAGGCCGAGAACGAGATCTTTAACCAGCCAGCTTCGGAACTGGAGACCGAAACATGGACGGGCATCAAAGGGGACATGTATAAAGTGCTGCGAGAACAGGAGAGGATCATGCTTGACGCTCTGGAAAACTATTTTGAACACAAGAACAGGCATGGCCACCTTCTGGAGCGGTACAGGGAAGACTTCTTCAGAAGCATCTCAACACTCAAGAATCAAATCGAAGATAATTTAACGGCCAAATGTAAAGACGCCATTTGTTTGCAGAAAGGGAAGCGTGAGATACAGTCCGTCCAGAACACCTACCTCAAGATCATCGAGGAAAAAGCCACCGGCCTCTTAGACGACTGCAAAAGTAAAAAATATCAACTGAGCGATGAGGAACTGGAGTTTGAGTTCAAAGCCATGTGGAACAAAACCATATCGGGGTTACAGTTCGGCGTCTTAAAAAAACACAATATCACTCAAGAAATGATTGACCAGCTCAGGAAAGATATGAGACACAAAGCAGGTTACCTAAACGAGAAGCTGAACAACGTAAAAAGTCTAGAGGACTGCGGGCGCAACGGGTTCAACCCGGACAAGAATTACGTTCAGGGAAGCTGGTATGAGAGCATGCCTGAAAACTATCACTATGATTATTGGAGTAAGGTGGAGAGTCTAGTGAGTTCCCTAGAGGAGTGTTGCTCTCAGATCTTGAAGGAGCAAGTAGACACCATGAAAGATTATGACCAAACCTACTGCCAAGAGCTTCTAAACGTCATCAACGAAAAGCTCAACCAAGAAGGCGCCAGGAGTCTTCACCTCACGCCGCTTTTCGAACTGGACCTGAAACTTCTTCTGTTGGCTCAGGCAGCCCCGATATTCCAGGAGAAACATGACCTTTTCTTCCAGGAAAACAACATGAGGTTCTACCTAGAGAAGCTGAAGCCTCAGTACTTCTCTGCGTTCAAGAACGTCTACCATGAGAGAGACGAGTCCAAAGTCCGAGCCCAGAAGTTCTGCGAGACCTGCCTGAAGCCTGCTCTTCTGGACTACGTGTACAAAAATCTGGGCGGCGAGATCGTCGGCGACATACTGACCAGCGGAGATTCCATCAGGTACAGCAGTAGGACCTTCTTCCAGTACACGTTACTGAAAGATCTCCTCGAGGACCACGACGTCACCCGCTACGTCAAATACAACAACCATTACGAGACCTTCGTCAAAGCTTGGATTGTAAAGTACATCACCGACCGGTACAAAAGCTCCGCTTCCATGGAGCCCCTAAAGTCGGAGATCCTTGCCAGTATCTCAAGAAAAGTAAGACGAACCCTCAAAGACCCCCGTGTAAGGGAGAGTCTCGACGTTCCCCAATGTCTAAAAACCTTCTGCGCCCTGCTGAAGAAAGATTTGGTTGTGGCGCAGAACGATATGAAGGTCGTCGCGTTTCAGAACAACGCGTCTCCGGTCCAGTTCACCGCCGACGTCGAAGAATTCCTGGATGACGTGGAAAAGCAAGTCGCTATGGAAACGAGTGATTTCACCATCGAACGCGCGTTGGCCAAGGCGACCGTGAAGCCCCAGGACGAGCTGTTCAGGAAGGTGTTCGGCTGTGGAAAGCAGTGCCCGTTCTGTAAGGCGCCCTGTGAGGCCGGAGCCGCCGACCACAAGGAGCACTTTGCATCAGCCCACCGGCCGCAGGGGCTTGGCACGTACAGGGATGCCGAGTCCAAAGTGCTCTCGCACTCCATCTGCTCCACCGATGTGGTGGGAGACGCCACCTTTCTAAACTCCGACACCGAGTGGAAGCCTCGGCTTTTCAGGGAGTACCGCAAGGTCTACCCCGATTGGTCCATACAGCCCGACGCCACCCTAGGGGCTTCCAACTACTGGAAGTACGTCTTAAAGGAGTTCAACAGCGAGTTTTCAGATTACAGCAACGCCAAACCGGCTGATCTGCCGCAGGAATGGTATGAGCTCACCAAGGAGCAAGCTCTCCAGAGCCTCAAGGAGACTTTCAATATGAGCTGACTTCAAGGGACTGTCTGGGTAATTTGCCCCTTCACTGCCTCCTCGCATCCATAACAGCGACTGGCCACACCCACGCTGGAAAACTATCATGACGATTATTGGAGTAAGGTGCAGAGTCTAGTGAGTTCCCTAGAGGAGCGATGCTCTCAGATCTTGAAGGAGCAAGTAGACACCATGAAAGATTACAACCAAATGTACTGCCAAGAGCTTCTAAACGTCATCAACGAAAAGCTCAACCAAGACGGCGTCAGGAGTCTTCACCTCACGCCGCTTTTCAAACTGGACCTGAAACTTCTTCTGTTGGCTCAGGCAGCCCCAATATTCCAGGAGAAACACAACCTTTTCTTCCAGGAAAACAACATGAGGTTCTACCTAGAGAAGCTGAAGCCTCAGTACTTCTCCGCGTTCAAGAACGTCTACCACGAGAGAGACCAAGGAGTAAGCTCTCCAGAGCCTCAAGGAGTCCTTCAATATGAGCTGTGTGATAAATTGTATCAAAATGTCTGTTTCTTCCTTGCTTGGTTGCATAAAGCACAATCCGGCCAGGGTTTTCAGGGCCGGGTCACTTCCCCAATTCCATAACGGGTTGTTACATGTTCTAAGGCCTCCACAAGTGTGTACGCTGATTACAGGGGAAGCCTGTATAAGAAGAGAGCACACAGCCTTTCCTTGTTGGATGACCAGCCTGTTGGAGTGAGCCCAGGCTGAGCTGCACCGTGGTGAAGGATAGCACTGGACATTGAGCAGAGGGCTGATACGCCCTGTAAAGTGGACTGGAATTGATCAGCTTGCTGGAGTACCCAGCCCAGGACTATTTGGTTGGTGAAGTAACCCTTTTTGTTTTCTGCATTTATGCTGCAACCTTTGGACTATCTACTGAACTTTGCTGAATAAAAGCCGTTTTGCCGTTCAAATCCGTTGTCGTCACTGCTGATTGTTTGACCGCTTACAATTGGTGGAGGATGCGAGGGGCACAGTGACTGTTGCTAGGGGCAATGGAGTGACAAAACGCACTGCATTTTGCTTGTCGCTGGCGAAGGCAGCAATCAAGATGTCTCAACAAAAGCAAATGGAGGAGGTGATAAAACACCTAATACAAGCTGACCTCCATCATGAGTAAGCCCTGGCACAACAGCAGCAAGCCCAGCAGCAAGCCCTGGCACAACAGCAGCAAGTCCAGCAGCAAGCCCTGGCACAACAGCAGCAAGCCCAGCAGCAGGCCCTGGCACAACAGTTCCAAATGCAGCAGGAGACAAATCGCCTGTTGATGGAACAGATAGCTGCGATTAGAGAGACTGGTGGTGCTAAAGTTTCACAACCGGAGAGAAGCACAGTTGAGTCGGAGGGTGCGAGGAGAGCCGTACAGCGGGTCCTACAAAAGCTGACCCATGAGGATGATGTGGAGGCCTACCTCACGGGGTTTGAGCGCATGGCTGAGAGAGAGCAGCTGCCAGGCACGGAATGGGCTGACGTGATTGCACCGTTCCTGTCAGGTGAACCGCAAAAAGCATATTTTGATCTCAGGGAGCAGGATGTGCGGGACTATGCCAAGCTAAAAATGGAGATCCTTGCTCGCCTGGGAGTCACGCCAGCGGTTCGGGCAAGGCGAGTACACAACTGGACTTTTTCTGTTGATAAACCTGCCCGATCGCAGATGTATGACCTAATTCATCTGGTCCAAAAGTGGTTGAAGCCAGAGCGTTTGACCCCTGCGCAGATCATCGAAAAAGTCGTGGGGGACCATTTTGTTCGGGCACTGCCGCCGAAGCTACAGCAATGGCCTGGACAGGGCGACCTACAGACTGCTGAGCAGCAAGTTAACGTCGTGGAACGATTTGTCGCGACTGAGGACCAACTTCGGGATGCCCCTGACAAGACCGGCAGACCAGTGAGTAAACAAGTTCCCCTGGGAAATGTGTGGAGAGCTGTGAGGGGGCAAAAGACTGTCCCTGACCCCCAGAGGCCCCCTTACCCTAGGGAAGACGTCCAGGCAAGGAGGTTCCGGGGTCCCCAGTGTTGGAGGTAGCCGCGGATGACCCCCTCGGCCCTGAACCCATGGAATGTGACGCGGGTCGCAGAAGTTCCTTGCTGGCAGACCCCGGTGGTGCCGCCAGTCAGCGGTCAAAATCTGAAACGCAGGTTGTGTCTTTAAAGATGAATGGTCGCCCAGTGAAGGCATTATTTGACTCAGGTAGCCGGGTAACTTTGGTCCGGGCCAACCTGGTGCATGGTGGTTGCAAACCAAAGAAAAAGCTGAGCGTGCTTTGCATCCACGGGGATATCGTGACTTACCCTGTTGCAGTGGGTAAGTTTGAGACCCCCGCGGGAACATTGTCCCATGAGGTTGGCGTAGTAAAACGCCTGGGCTATGATGTCGTGGTTGGGTGGGATTTCCCCTTGTTCTGGCCCTTGTGGGAAAGGTGTATCCATCCTGCCAACAATGGAGTACCCCCGGCAGAACGGGTAACCCTCCCCGTTAAGTCCGTTAGACGTTTGGTCCCCAACACATTATGTAATAGGCCGACCAGGGTGAGGGCCTGTAATCAGGGTGACCGAGTGCGGAGAATAGTACCCATGACTGAAAAAGTGAACTTTAAAGCGGAACATAAGCCGGGGAATGTAGTCGCTTGTGTCCCTAACCCACTGTATGGCCGCTGAAGGTTGTCAGACCGTGGGTCTGAAGAAGAGGGGGGGGATATGTGGTAAATTGTATCAAAATGTCTATTTCTCCCCTGCTTGGCTGTATAAAGCACAATCCGGGCCGGGTTTTCAGGACCCGGGTCACTTCCCCAATTCCATAACGGGTTGTTACATGTTCTAAGGCCTCCACAAGTGTGCACGCTGATTACAGGGGAAGCCTGTATAAGAAGAGAGCACACTGCCTTTCCTTTGTCTATGACCAGCCTGTTGGAGGGAACCCAGGCTGAGCTGCACCGTGGTGAAGGATAGCACTGGACATTGAGCAGAGGGCTGATACGCCCTGTAAAGTGGACTGGAATTGATCAGCTTGCTGGAGTACCCAGCCCAGGACTATTTGGTTGGTGAAGTAACCCTTTTTGTTTTCTGCATTTATGCTGCAACCTTTGCTGAACTTTGCTGAATAAAAGCCGTTTTGCCGTTCAAATCCGTTGTCGTCACTGCTGATTGTTTGCCGCTTACAGCTGACTTCAAGGGACTGTCTGGGTAATTTGCCTCTTCACTGCCTCCTCGCATCAATAATAGCGAAAGGCCACACCCAGGGCCGGATTAAGAGCATCCCGGGCCTGGTGCTGAAGAAAGCAAACAAAAAGAGATAGTGAAAATAGATGTGGAAAATAAATATAGAGAGGAGGAAAGAAAGTAGGGGGTGAGAGAGAGAGAGAAGGAGAAAGGGAGTGATACAATGAACAGAATGAAAGGGTGAAAATAGATGTGGAAAATAAAAAGAGGGAATGAAATATAGAGAGAAGGAAAGAAAGTAGGGGGTGAGAGAGAGAGAAATGAGAGAAGGAGAAAGGGAGTGACACAAGGAACAGAATGAAAGGGTGAGAGTAGGTGAAGGAATGGGAGGAAGTGAGAGAGAGAGAAAAAGAATGGTGAAAGAAGGAAAGAAAGTAGGGGGTGAGAGAGAGGGAGAAAGGGAGTGACACAGGAACAGAAAGAAAGGCTGAGAGTAGGTGAATGAACGAGAGCGAGGGAGGGAGAGAGAGAAAGAAAAAGAATGGTGTAAGAGAAAGAGTGAGAGAAGGAAAGAAAGTAAGAGAGCAGGACTGACAGACAAGACAGGGTGCTGCTTGGGAGGGGGGTATATGTGGGTCCCCAGACACCCCCTTGGTTAGATGCAGGTGCAGCTCCTGCCTCCCATCCACCAATCAGAGCGCAAGCTTCACTTTCTGGGGAAGGAGGCAGGTTGCCATGGCTCCGGACCATCACTTTAGGAAAGTTACCTTGTCGTAGGCTCCCCAGGATAGAAGCCGGGCGGGAAGTGCAGCGACATTTCCATGTCAGGGCTGTTAGGAAGTCCGCCAGGCTGCGCTCCCAGCGCAATGCGCACTCTCACGGATGGGGGTGTTCTCCTCAGCTCGGGAGGAACGGCCCATATCAGCTCCCGTACTGTCAAAGCGGAGCGTCCGATTGGTCGGCCAAACAACTGGCATGATGTCAGCGCCTGGGCGGGGAATGGGCGTGGTGGGTGTGTACGAGCTGCTCCAGACGCTGGGCGGGGTGAGTTAGTGTTGGCACGTGCGGGAGCTGCCGCCTCTCCTCAGCGGAGTCCCGGGTCCTCATCCTTCTTCATAGCCCAAGCCGGGCGTTCGCGCGGGCCGCGTTTGCAGGCTGCTGGGCCTGTTTTAACGTAGGGGCCTGGAGCGGCAGCTCCGTCCGCCCCTACGTTAATCCGGGCCTGGCCACACCCACTCTATTAAAGAGGAACAACACACATGAATTTCACTTTTCTGTGTGTTGTTCCGTTGTGCGGCGGCGGCATCCTCAATTTGGTGGCCTGCTGTGTGTACCCTCCCCAAGTCGCCCTGTTTTACTCACCTTCTTCCGCACCCACGGCGCAGACTCGGGTGAGAATGAGTGTGCTGATTGGCTGAGCGCACGCACTCACTGTCACTCGGCTCTTTTCAGCCAGCCGCAAATCCCGCCCACCTTGTACCCGCGACGCTCATTCAGGAAGGCCGGGTGCACGGCTAGAGGTGAGCAGGGATGTAGCCCGAGCGCACGGACACGGCGAGGGCTCCGGGAGAGGGTGAGTGTTTCTGGGGTTCATGGGGGGTTTCACACAGCGGGGCATCCCAATTGAGGATGCCCCAAGGACTGGAACTCGGGAGGCCCTGGAGCCTTTTAGGAAGGTGAGTGTATGGGGTGACCTGGGGGGATACACACAGCGGGGCATCCCAGTTCTGGGAACAACACCCCAAAGAGTCGAAATTGGGTTTGTTGTTCCTTTTTAAGGCAAAACAAGATTTTCATCACCCCAGGTTTTGTTACTTGCCAATTGAGATGCCCCCGGTGCAAGAACCCAAAGCCCGGGATAACGAAAGCCCCCAGATTGCCCATGAAAACTCACCTCTCCCCCAGTCCTGCGGCGCACGTGCGGGCTCTCGTCCAATCAGAGCCCTATGCCGTGCATATTAATGATGGGCAATACGGCAATGTTTAGACGCTAAGCTCGCCAATAGGGAGCGGCCGCATCCCCGGTTCCCTTTTAGATGCAGCTGCCCAATGTTTCCATTGCTGTGGGAGACGGGGAAAAGGTGAGCTTTGCAGCGATCCAGGAGGGGGACGCACAGTGGGGCATTCCAATTCGGAATGCCCTGGCGGAAGGCCAGCAGCCGGCCCTGGAAACTTTGAGACTCCCGGGCCTGCCATCCAGCCAGGGTTTTTACACATTAAAGTAGAACTCCGGTCAAAACCTGTAATTCCAGTTTTGGAAATCCTACACTACCCTCCTCTGAAACCGAGTCAGGACAGGAACCGACCTAACGTACCCCTCTCATGCCATCAGTGAAGAGATACTCACCTTTCCCTAGCAGTGCTCCATTCGGTGGGGGACAGAGGTACGCAGCTGTTTCCTGTCCCCCATCACAAAGAACTTATTGCTCGATTGTGCTTTTCGAGGAATCCCAATTTGGGCTGTTCCGGGGGGGTGTTTAAAGGAACCTTTATGTATTTTAGATCCTCTATATTATTATTCATATGTATTTGCTCTTTTTAAAATCCGGACCCTCACCCTGAATAAGAGCCTATCTTATATGTTTCCCCCCCCCCCTGTACATACAGATTGCTCACATTAATCCGGACCTTCACCCTGAATAAGAGCCTATCTAATATGTTTCCCCACACCCTGTACATACAGATTGCTCACATAAATCCGGACCTTCACCCTAAATAAGAGTCTATCTTGTATGTTCCCCACACCCTGTACCTACAGATTGCCCACATTAATCCGGACCTTCACCCTGAATAAGGGTCTATCTTATATGTTTCCCCCCGTGCACATACAGATTGCTCATATTAATCCGGACCTTCACCCTAAATAAGAGCCCATCTTATATGTTTCCCACACCCTGTACATACAGATTGCTCACATTAATCTGGACCCTCACCCTGAATAAGAGCCTATCTTATATGTTTCCCACATCCTGTACATACAGATTGCTCACATTAATCCGGACCCTCACCCTGAATAAGAGCCTATCTTATATGTTTCCCACACCCTGTACATACAGATTGCCCACATTAAAAATCATCCTACCTGCATCTACTGTATGTTCTGTGCCTTTAAACATCCAAGATGGCGGCTCATGGAACATCAGGCAGCCTGCAAACGGGAAGTGTCTTCTGACTGTGTCGCTCTGCATTCTGGGATTGCTGTCCTTTCCCTCACCCCAGCTCTGCTCTGTCTGAGCAAAGCACAGATATAACCCGCCCCCCTGTACTTTATCCCACTCTCCTCAGTAAGTGTGATGCTTTCGAGTCAAGATGGTGGCGCCTGTATCCTAGAGTCCTGAGTTGCAGCCCAGTGGGGGGAAAAAAATAATAAGTGACTAAAAATACCATTTTGTGAATACTCACCTGTAAAATGGGTATTATAAGTATGTCACACACCCCACTTCAATCATTAATTCTTACACTTGGGTTACTCCACCAGCAGGTGGCGACGTTGCAGAGAAGTCTTGAAAAACGAGCCCCTCCTGATCTATAATACCTGGGACCTCCCACTTATTCCCCAGTTTTCAAACAGCAGTAACGACAAGGTACCAGGAAAAAAAACATTGGCAACCCTCAAACTGTAAACGAAGCTTCACCCTAAAAAGAATCCAGGATACCAAAAAAGGGCGGGTGAAGCGGGGTGTGTGACATACTTATAATATCCATTTTACAGGTGAGTATTCACAAAATGGTATTATTCTAAGTATGTCACAACCCGCTTCAAACATTAACTATTACACTTGGGACATCCAAAAGCAGCGTCCAGAAAGGGCGGGTATCCAACAAGGCAATAATGCAAAACTCAAACCACCGCAGCTTACAGAACCTTGCGGCCAAACACAGCATCCGCTGAGGCCCACACATCAACCTTATAAAACTTGGAAAAAGTGTGAACAGAAGACCAAGTAGCAGCCTTACAAACTTGTTCAACAGAGGCCTGGTGCTGAAAAGCCCAAGACGCTCCAACAGCACGAGTAGAAAGAGCAGTAACACGAAAAGGGGGAATCTTCCCCTTGGTAGAATAGGCCCCAACAACAGCCTGACGAATCCATTTGCTGATGGAAGACTTAGCGGGAGCCAAACCCTTACTAGGCCCAACAGGGCACCACGAAAAAGACATCAGTCTTACGAAAAGGAGAAGTAGTAAACAAACAGTACTTCACCCAGCGTACCACATCCAAACAGTGCAAACCCTCTCCTTGTCATTCTTAGGCTTAGGACACAAGGAAGGAAGAACAATGTCCTGGTTAAGATGAAAAGCAGAGACCACCTTAGAAAGAAAAGTCCGGTTTGAAGCGGAAAACCACTTTGACCTGATGTCTCTCAAAGTGAGGAGCCTGAACCGACAAGGCTGCCAACTCCGAGACACGCCGAACCGAAGTGATGGCCACCAACAAGGCAACCTTCTGAGTCAGAGAAGAAAGAGCAATAACCTGCAAAGGCTCAAAGGAGGAGCCTGAAGAGCAGAGATAACCAAATTCAAATCCCAAACAGGGAG
The DNA here is from genome assembly GCA_027917425.1 of Gastrophryne carolinensis. NCBI lineage: Eukaryota > Metazoa > Chordata > Amphibia > Anura > Microhylidae > Gastrophryne > Gastrophryne carolinensis. Next base: position 11,959,580 of record CM051240.1, on the reverse strand, counting down.
CAAAGGCTTCCTAGGAGGCCGCAAATGCGAGACCCCCAGGAAGAAAGTCTTGACCAAAGGAGGAAACGCAAAGGACTTTTGAAAAAAAGACAGACAAGGCAGCAACCTGCCCCTTTAAGATACTCAGCTGAAGACCAGAGTCCAGCCCCGATTGAGGAAATTCCAAAATCCTGAAAACAGAAAAGACCCGACAGGGCAAAGATCTAGCCCCACTCCAAACAATATACGATCTCCAAGTCCTATAATAGATGAAAGAAGAGGACCTCTTCCCGGCACTAATAAAAGTCTGAATAACAGATCCGAAAAACCTTCCTCCCCTAAGATGGAGGCTTCAGCAGCCAGGCCGCCACAGCCAGCGTTGGTAAATTGGGGCAACGCAGTTGACCCTGTGTGATAAGATCCAGCCGAAGAAGCAGATCGAACTGATCCACCGCCAGACAAACGATGTCTGCGAACCACACCCTCCTTGGCCACCTTGGAGCCATGAGAATGGCGGGAACCCCGTCCAGGGCCAGCTTTCGCAACACCTTGCCTAGCATGGGGATCGGAGGAAACAGAGAAAGGAAACCCAGGTCCCCCCAGCTCAGGGACATGGCATCCACCGCCAGAGCCAGAGGATCCTGAGAAAGCGACACGAATGTCGGAAGCTTGTCATTGTGACGAGAGGCAAACAGATCCACCTCCGGCGTCCCCCACCGGAGACAAAGCGACCGAAACACCTGAGGGTGGAGAGACCATTCCACCCGGCGGAAAGAGCACCTGCTCAGGAAGGCCGCGTCCAAGTATTCCAATCCTGGAATGTACACTGCTGAGATGCAAGAGACATTAGTCTCCGCCCAGGCTAGAATCAGAGACACCTCTCTGAGGGAACCCAGACAGCGAGTCCCTCCCAGGCGATTGATGTAAGCAACCGTCAACTGATCGCCCAACCAAACCTGAACCGGCAAGCCCTGTAAATGCTGTGCCAAGTGAGACAGAACCAACCTGATGGCTCTCAACTCCAGAATGTTGATGGGCAAGTGGGCCTCCAGAGGACCCCACCTCCCCCGGAACCCAAAGTCCTTCCAGAAAACTCCCCATCCCGACAAACTGGCGTCCGTGGTGACAGTTTCCCAAAGAGGCAACAGAAAGGACCTGCCCCTCAAGAGAATGTCCGAGACCATCCACCACAGGAGAGACTGCCGAACCCGGGAGGACATCCGGAAAGACCGATCCAACGACTGCGGTCGCCGGTCCCAAGACGCCGACAGATGAAACTGAAGCATCCTCGTGTGAAACTGAACAAAGGGAACTGCCTCAAAGGAAGCTACCATCAACCCCCCCAGTCTCATCCCTAGCCGGATGGACGGGCAAGGATTGGAAAGAAGAAGCTGCGCCAATTCCTGAACCAAGAGAACTTTGGCCTGAGGCCGAACAACTCTGTGTTGGCAATAATCCAAGGTCATCCCCAAAAAGGGCACCACCCTGGCCGGAACAAGAGAGGACTTGGGGTAGTTGATCACCCAGCCGAACCTCTCCAGAGTGGATACCACAGTCCTGGTGTCCACCTCCGCTTGACTGAAAGAAGAAGCCATGATGAGAAGATCGTCCAGACAGGGCACAATGGGAATCCCCTGAGCTCTGAGAAGGGCTATCACGCCCGCCAACACCTTGGTGAACACTCTTGGAGCCGAGGTAAGGCCGAACGGAAGAGCCACAAATTGAAAATGCCGAACTTCCACCACGAAGCGAAGAAACCTTTGGTGAGCCGGAATATATGAATATGAAGGTAGGCATCCTTGATGTCTGTGAACGTCATGAAATCCCCCTGACGCAGAGAATTGATGGCAGAACGCAGAGGTTCCATGCGAAACCTCCGGGGAAGAATAAACACATTGAGGAACTTCAGATCCAGGATGGGACGAACCAACCCGTCCAACTTGGGCACGTGAAGAGATTGGAATAATACCCGCGGCCCACCTCCGAAGGAGGGACCGGGCAGATGACTGCCATCTCCAGAAGATTCCTCACCGCCGCCAGGAGCCCCTGCGCGGCCAAGGGATCTGAGGGCACACAAGACCTGAAAAATCTTAGAGGAGGTCGGGACTCGAACTCCAGCTTGTAAACCGGCCGACACCACCTCCCGGATCCACCTGTCCGAGACCGCCTGGTCCCATACCCGGGAGAAGAGTCGCAACCGTCCCCCCACCCGCAAGGGTGATGGCGCCCCCTCATTGCTGAGCGGGCTTTGCAGCAGGTTTGGAGTATACAGAATACATACAATGCACATAGCTATGTAAATATAATATATATATGATATATATATATATATATAAATGTGGAAGGCTAGGGATGCACCAGCATAAGGGCCCAGCAAATAATGCTACACAATGCCAGGCCCACAAGAACCAGGACACAACCCACAACAAGGGAATCTGTCCCGAAACTTTCCCAGGCACACCCAACCAAGAACCACCTTAAAACAAAACAAACCCCGGCCTACCTTAAAAACTGCGGCCGAAATGGCGGCCAGCCACACGCACGAGGAGGCAGAGGGAGAAGAAAGGTGGGCCCAGCAAAGCGCGTCAGACGCTCCGGCCCTGCCCCTCCCTCCAATCAGGAAAAGCGCGGGCCGCGCCAGACGCGACTCCGCCCCCCCTCCTCCTCCTGAGAGCCGGAGAAGACAGTGGGCGCCTAACATGGCGCCCGCACATAGTGACAAAGGCAGGCGGGCCGGCGGCACACTACAAGCCGCCCGGCCCCACCCGCAGCCGCCCCCGGAGAACCGCCTGTGTAGCGGGCGCCAGGACATGGCGCCCGCACTGACAGAAAACAAGGGCAGACCGGCGGACCGACGGCACCCGCGCCGCCCGGACCTGCCCCCCCCTTGCCCTCCGGAGACCGATCCTACTAGTCCGGGTAGCTCAATGGAGCCCCCAAAACAAGCTGGCCAGCGGACGGGCTGGCGGCAACACACACACGCCGCCCCGCCCCGCCCCACACAAGCCATCATGAAGTAAAACACACTCACACAGCCAAAGTAGCAAAGCATACCCAGGCACACAGACAAGCAACCCCCTCCCCCCCACCCAGGAAGAAGGGACCAAGCGGGGCAAGGGCAAGCCTGATAGGGACAAAGGGCGAGGGCATCCCAAATCCGGATCACCAAAACCGGATAGCCGCATTGCCCCATAATATGGGGTTCTAGCGGAGGAGCTAAGCTCCTAGGCACCATAGGTGCCGTCTACCCTTGCCCGGCCGACAGCCTAAGCTGGGAGGCTACATATTTAATCAAGGGGCAATAAACATAAGGCCGGGCAGAAATAGACCAGAAGGGGGGGGCGGGGTGTTACCTCGGCTACCTGCAAGCAGGAGACTTCATTCTTCTGTCTTGTCGCCATCTTGCAGAGAAGAACACTGGGAGATAAGTGGGAGGTCCCAGGTATTATAGATTAGGAGGGGCTCGTGTTCCAGGACTTCTCTGCAACGTCGCCACCTGCTGGTGGAGTAACCCAAGTGTAAGAATTAATGTTTGAAGCGGGTTGTATGACATACTTAGAATAACTTTATATATTGACTTTAGATGCTGGGGAATCATTTTTTAAGGGTTTGGGCTTTTCATTAAATCATGGTGAAGGTCCGGTTTAAGGGGGAAATTTCTGTTCTGAACCTGACCCCTGTCCTCTCTATGCAAGACTCAAGTTTTGCTTGAGGTTCCACTTTCTGAGTAGAGGTCCTCTTTAATGAAATAACTGTAGGGCTGTGTGTAGATGTCCTCTCAGTTTCATGTTCCATTGTTATCTATACACACTATCGGCCATTGTCTCCGCCCCCACACAAGATGGCCGCCCGCGTGAGCAGCGTGTCAGACATTTTCATGTATTTATATGTATTTATTGTGTGCTGTTATTTGCAATAAAGAATTGTGATGCTGAATGCAATTGCAGCCTCTGGTTGGTTAGGATGTATCGCTATGGCGATTATATCTGCTGAGGTGTTACCCATCATGCAATGCTCTGCGCAGACACTAGAGCTGTGTAACTACCTGTCCCCTGAGTGTGGCCTGTGCTGGAGTAACGGCTTATCGCTATGGAGACCCTGCTGAGGTGTGAGGAGACCGTTACCCATCATGCAATGCTCTAGAGCTGTGTGACCACCTGTCCCATGAGCCTGGCCTGTGCTGGAGTAGCGGCTTATCGCTATGGCGACCCTGCTGAAGTGTGAGGAGACGGTTACCCATCATGCAATGCTCTAGAGCTGTGTGACCACCTGTCCCATGAGCCCGGCCTGTGCTGGAGTAACAGCTTATTGCTATGGCGACCCTGCTTAGGTGTATGGAGACTGTTACCCATCATGCAATGCTCTAGAGCTGTGTAAACACCCTGTCCCCCGAGTGTGGCCTGTGCTGGAGTAAAGGATTATCGCTATGGCAACCCTGCTGAGGTGTGTGAGGAGACCATTACCCATCATGCAATGCTCTGTGCAGACATTAGATCTCTATTAAGGCTTGTCCCCTCAGCCAGCCTGTGCTGGAGTAATGACTTATTGCTAAGGTGACCCTACTGAGGTGTATGGAGACTGTTACCCATCATGCAATGCTCTAGGGCTGTGTGACCACCTGTCCCATGAGCCCGGCCTGAGCTGGAGTAACAGCTTATCGCTATGGCGACCCTGCTGAGGTGTGAGGAGGCTGTTACCCATCATGCAATGCTCTGTGCAGACATTAGATCTCTATTAAGGCTTGTCCCCTCAGCCAGCCTGTGCTGGAGTAATGACTTATTGCTAAGGTGACCCTGCTGAGGTGTATGGAGATCGTTACCCATCATGCAATGCTCTAGGGCTTGTGTGACCACCTGTCCCTGAGTGTGGCCTGTGCTGGAGTAACAGCTTATCGCTATGGCGACCTTGCTGAGGTGTGTGAGGAGACCATTACCCATCATGCAATGTTCTAGAACTGTGTCCCAAGTGTGGCCTGTGCTGGAGTAACAGCTTATCGTTATGGCGACCCTGCTGAGGTGCGAGGAGGCCGTTACCCATCATGCAATGCTCTGCGCAGACATTAGATTTCTATTAAAGTGGACCAACACCCAGGGAGGATCTATAAGATTCCCGGGCCGATCAGATCCCTCCCCGCGGGGCATCCAAAATCGGGATGTCCCGCGGGGTGAAACCCCCCAGGAAGCCCACAATCCTACCTTTTCCACGTTCCAGTGGCGCAAGCACGTCCCTCTAGCAGGGCGCGCTCCCGCGCTGGCTGTTTGTGAATGGCCGGCGCGGGTGCGCTCCCTGTAAGAGGGACACGCGGGAGGCGGCGGCGGACGCGCTCTGCTTGTCCAGCGCTGCCTCTCGCTTGTCCGCGGGCAGGGATTGGCTGCAGCGGTCACGTGGGAGCGGGGTCAGGTGAGTTTTCGGGGCTTTCTGGGGGGTTTCACACAGCGGTGCACCCCCGATCGGGGTGCCCCACCAAAGTGGACCAAAACCCAGGATAGTCAAAATCCTGGGTGTTGGTCCACTTTAAGGCTTGTCCCCTCAGCCAGCCTGTGCTGGAGTAATGACTTATTGCTAAGGTGACCCTGCTGAGGTGTGAGGAGGCCGTTACCCATCATGCAATGTTCTAGAACTGTGTGACCACCTGTCCCCTGAGTGAAGCCTGTGCTGGAGTATCAGCTTATCACTATGGCAACCCTGCTGAGGTGTGAGGAGGCTGTTACCCATCATTGCTCTGCGCAGACACTACAGCTGTGTAACCACCTGTCCCCTGAGCCCGGCCTGTGCTGGAGTAACAGCTTATCGCTATGGCAACCCTGCTGAGGTGTGTAAGGAGACTGTTACCCATCATGCAATGTTCTAGAGCTGTGTGACCACCTGTCCCCTGAGCCCGGCCTGTGCTGGAGTAACAGCTTATCGCTATGGCAACCCTGCTGAGGTGTGTATGGAGACAGTTACCCATCATGCAATGTTCTAGAGCTGTGTGACCACCTGTCCCCTGAGCCCGGCCTGTGCTGGAGTAACAGCTTATCGCTATGGCAACCCTGCTGAGGTGTGTAAGGAGACTGTTACCCATCATGCAATGCTCTGCGCAGATATTAGATCTGTATTACAACTTGTCCCCTCAGCGAGCCTGTGCTGGATTAATGGCTTATCGCTATGGCGACCCTGCTGAAGTGTGTGGGAGGGGCACTCCATATCCAGTTGCCTTGACCTATTACTAAGCAAGCGAATGTCCCGACAGACACACGGACAAGGAAAAAAAATTCACTTTATTAAAAACACTCCTCAGAGCGGCCAGAATTAACCCCTCCCACCAGGACGAGGCACTGATAGGTCAAGTCTGTAGTGTCGTGTGGGAATGGCTCCTCGGGGGCTGAGTTTCCTTTGAGCAGCGGCGTCGTTCAGTCCTGTCAGTTGTAGAGCAGCCCCTCCCCTGAGTGCGGCCCGCGCAGGATGCCCCTCCCCCCCTTGCGGGCGGTCAGTGCGTCTTGCGCTTGTTCTTCTTCCTGGGCGGCTTGGCGGGCGGGCTGCGCAGGCGCCGGGCGTTCAGCAGCAGGAGGAGGAAGTTCAGCAGGTAGGTGGTGACGCACAGGACGCAGAAATCCTCCAGGATGTAGAAGAGGACGTAGGCCAGGTACAGCGAGCCCGCGATGGACACCAACGACGAGGCCACAAGGGCGACCGACGTAAGGGCCGCCGCGCCCCCCCACAACCCTGCACCGCCAGAGAGAAAAAAAAAAATCACAAGGTAGGTTAGAATTCCTCTTTAACTCGTCGATTCGTTTTACCATAGCTGCAGAGCCACCCTTTACCTTATAAATTTATTTCACTATAGCAGTAGAGTTCCCCTTTACCTCACTAATTGATTTAGATATATCAGCAGAGCCACCCTTTACTGCTATAGTGCAATGAATCAATAAGTTAAAGGGTGGCTCTGCTGGTAGAGTGAAATGAATTAAGGTAAAGGGGAACTCTGCTTCTCTAGTATAAAAAACATGGTGGGGTAAAAGGGGACTCTGCTGATATATTTAAATCAATGAGTGAGGGGAACTCTACTGCTATAGTGAAATTAATTAATAAGGTAAAGGGTGGCTCTGCTGGCAGAATAAAATGAATTATTGAGGTAAAGGGGAACTCTGATTCTCTAGTATTAAAAATGTGGTAGGGTAAGTGGTAGCTTTGCAGATATATTGAAATGAATTGAAGTGAAGTAAAGGGGAACTCTACTGCTATAGTGAAATTAATTTGGTAAAGGGTGGCTCTGCTGCTAGAGCGATATTAATTGGTGGGATAAAGGGGAACTCTGCAGCTGTAGTATAAAAAAATCTAACTTATTCATTCATTTCACTATAGCAGTAAAGGGTGGCTCTGCTGGTAGAGTGAAATGAATTAAGGTAAAGGGGAACTCTGCTTCTCTAGTATAAAAAACATGGTGGGGTAAAAGGGAACTCTGCTGATATATTTGAATCAATTAGTGAGGTAAAGGGGAACTCTGCACCTGTAGTATAAAAAAATAGGGAGGTAAAGGGGAACTCTACTGCTATAGTGAAATTAATTAGGTAAAGGGTGGCTCTGCCACTAGAGTGAAATGAATTGGTGAGATAAAAGGGAACTCTGCAGCTGTAGTATAAAAACTCTGCTGCTATAGTGAAATGAATTAATAAGTTAGAGTTTTTATACTACAGCTGCAGAGTTCCCTTTTATCTCACCAATTCATTTCACTCTAGTGGCTGAGCCACCCTTTACCTAATTAATTTCAATATAGCAGTAGAGTTCCCCTTTACTTCACTTCAATTATTTTCAATATATCTGCAAAGCTACCCCTTACCCTACCACATTTTTTAATACTAGAGAATCAGAGTTCCCCTTTACCTCAATAATTCATTTTATTCTGCCAGCAGAGCCACCCTTTACCTTATTAATTCATTTCACTATAGCAGTAGAGTTTTTATACTACAGCTGCAGAGTTCCCCTTTATCCCACCAATTCATAGCTGAGCCACCATTTACCTAATTAATTTCATTATAGCAGTAGAGTTTCCCTTTGCCTCACCGCTTTTTTATACTACAGCTGCAGAGTTCTCCTTTACGTCCCTAAATAATTGCAATATATCAGCGGAGCCACGCTTTACCCCACAATGTTTTTTTTAAAATAGAGAGGCAGAGTTCCCCTATTACTTTACTAATTTCAGAATATCAGCAGAGCCCCCCTTTACCCCACAATGTTTTTTATACTATAGCCGCATAGTTCCCCTTTCCTTCACTAATTAATTTCAATATATCAGCAGAGCCCCCCTTTACCCCACAATGCTTTTTTTTCATACTAGAGAGGCAGAGTTCCCCTTTACCTCACTAATTCATTTCACTACAGCTGCAGAGCCCCCTTTATCTCACCAGTTCATTTCACTATCGCAGCAGAGTTCCCCTTTTCCCTGGTGATTATTTTCACTACGGCACAACTGCGGGACCGGGGGCGGGTGAGTTAATGGGCAGCACAGATCACCCGCCCACTAGGGGCATCCAGCAGGTAGGGGAGACTCCGTGTTAACTTGTCAGAGTTCCCCTTTACCATGCTGTGTCAACATGATATTCCACCAACAGTATGGGCTCCAAGATCAAGGGCCAGCCCCCTGCACCTGCAAACTGACCCGCCCCCATGAGTGCAGGACGTGTTTCGGCCACTTACCCAGCAGAAGCTGCAGCCCATAGAACAGGACGCCGAATACGCTGTTGGGTTGATTCAAGATGCTCTGGGCTCCCAGAATCTTCTCCACCAGCCCGAAGCCACGACCCCACCTGCAGGAGAGAGAAGGAACAGAGATGAGATGAGAAGGGAAAACCAGGACACAATGACCAGGAGGAGAAAGGGGGTCAGTGGTGGTTCCACCTGTCGCTGAAGTTCTCATCCCAAGACCTCCACCAAACCTAGAGACCACAGCAAGCATTGAGACCTTCACCAAACCTTGAGATGACAACTGATCCCAAGACCTCCACCAAACCCAGAGACCACATAAAGCATTGAGACCTCCACCAAACCCAGAGACCACATAAAGCATTGAGACCTCCACCAAACCCAGAGACCACATAAAGCATTGAGACATCCACCAAACCTTGAGATGACAACTGATCCCAAGACCTCCACCAAACCCAGAGACCACATAAAGCATTGAGACCTCCACCAAACCCAGAGACCACATAAAGCATTGAGACCTCCACCAAACCTTGAGATGACAACTGATCCCAAGGCCTCCACCAAACCCAGAGACCACATAAAGCATAGAGACCTCCACCAAACCTTGAGATGACAACTGATCCCAAGACCTCCACCAAACCCAGAGACCACATAAAGCATTGAGACCTCTACCAAACCCAGAGACCACTTAAAGCATTGAGACCTCCACCAAACCCAGAGACCACATAAAGCATTGAGACCTCCACCAAACCTTGAGATGACAACTGATCCCAAGGCCTCCACCAAACCCAGAGACCACATAAAGCATAGAGACCTCCACCAAACCTTGAGATGACAACTGATCCCAAGACCTCATAAAGCATTGAGACCTCCACCAAACCTTAAGATGACAACTGATCCCAAGACCTCCACCAAATCCAATGTTTGATGTGGTCTCTGGGTTTGATGGAGATCTTGGGATCAGTTGTCATCTCAAGGTTTGGTGGAGGTCTCAATGTTTGATGTGGTCTCTGGGTTTGGTGATCAGTTGCCATCTCAGGGTTCGATGGTGGTCCCTGGGTTTGATTCTGGACTTGGTTGGTCTCTGTGGTGGATGAAGAAGGATCTGGGATCAGAGTCTGATGGAGATCTCTGGGGTTTGGTGGTGGTCTTGATGTGTGGTGGAGGTCTTAGGGGTTGGTGGTTGGAGGCTCTGGGGGTCAGTGGAGGTCTCTGAAGGTTTTGGGAATTTGGTGGTGGTCTTAGTGGTTGGAGGAGGTCTCTGGGGTTTGATGGTGGTCTTGGAAGTTGGTCGATGGCTATAGGGTTTAGTGGTGGTCACCGAGTATGTTGGAGGTTTGGGACAGTGGTAAAGGTCCTGGGATTGGTGAAAGTGTTGGGGTTTTATGGAGGTTCTTGGAAGATGATTTGTGGTCTCTGGGTTTCTGGGCAGGACTGGGATTAGTTGTGGCCCCAAATTTAATAGAGGTCTCAGAGTTTAAGGAGGTCCTAGGCATTGGTGGAGGTCTGACTGGGGTAGGTGATGGTCATCCAGGGTCAGGGGGTGTCTCGGGGGCTTAGTGGTGGTCTCCAATTGGTGAAGATCTCAGGGGTTTTGTGGCTCAGAGGTCTCAGTCTCAGGTTGTTATGGGTCTCTGGAGGTCTTGGGGTTCGATGGTGGTCTCAGTGGTCATGGAGGCCTTGGAGGGCTATAGGGTTTAGCGGTGGTCTCTGGGAGTTGTGGCCACTGGATTTGTTAAGTCCTGAAGGTCCTGAGATTGGTAATGGTCACAGGGTTTGGTGGAGCTTCTGGTGTGCTTTGTGGTCTCTAGGTTTGGTGGAGGTACTGGGATCATTTGCGGTCCAGGGTTTAATGGAGGTCTCAGGGTCAAGAAAGGTTGGTAGGGGTCTCTGGTACTCTTGGGGGTTAGATTAGGTCTCTGGAGCTTTTAGGGGTTGGGTTTTTGTCTCAGGAGTAAGATTAGATGCCGGGAGGTCTTGGGGCTCAGGGGAAGTTTCGGGGTGGTGGTAGTCAGATTGGATCTCTGGAGGTCTTGAGGCTTGGAGGTGGTCTTAGAGGCTGGTGGAGGTCATATTGGATCTCTGAAGGTCTTGGGAGTTTGGTGGTGGTCTTAGGGATTAGATTAGGTCTCTGGAAATCTTGGAGCTCAGAGGTTTGGAGGAGTTTCCAGGGGTTGGTGGTGGTCAAATTAGGTCTTGGAGGTTAGATTAGGTCTTTGCAAATCTTGGGGCTCGGAAGTTTGGAGGAGTTTCCAGGGGTTGGTGGTGGTCAAATTAGGTCTTGGAGGTTAGATTAGGTCTTTGCAAATCTTGGGGCTCGGAGGTTTGGAGGAGATCCCAGGGGTTGGTGGTGGTCAAATTAGGTCTCAGGGGTTAGATTAGGTCTCTCGCAGTCTTGGGGCTTGGGAGTTCAAAGGAGATCCCAAGGGTTGGTGGTAGTCAGATTAGGTCTCAGGGCCTAGATTAAGTCTCTGTGGGTCTTGTGGGTTTGGTGGTGGTATCAGGGGTTAGATTAGATGTCTGGAAGTCTTGGGGCTCAGAGGCTTGGAGGAGATCAGATTACAGTGGGTTGTGGGGGTTATATTTGTTCTCTGGAGGTCTTGGAGGTGGTCTCAGAGGTTGGTGGAGGTTAGATTAGGTCTCTGGAGGTCTTGGGGGGGTTCGGTGGTGTTATGATGGGTTAGATTAGGGCTCTGGAGGTCTTGGGGGTTTGGTGGTGGTATCAGGGGTTAGATTAGGTGTCTGGAAGTCTTGGGGCTCAGAGGTTTGGAGGAGATCCCAGGGGTTATTGGTGGTCAGATTAGATCTCTGGGGATCTTTGGGGTTTGGTGGTGGTATCAGGGGGTAGATTAGGTCTCTGGGGGTCTTGGTGGTGGTATCAGGGGTTAGATTAGGTCTCTGGAGGTCTGGGGAGTCAGAGGTTTGGAGGAGATCCCAGGGGTTAGTGGTGGTCAGATTAGGTCACTGGAGGTCTCAGGGGTTAGAATAGGTCCCTGGAGGTCTTGGGGTTCAGCGATTTGGAGGAGATCCCAGGGGTTAGTGGTGGTCAGATTAAGTCTCTGGAAGCCTCAATGGTTAGATTAGGTCCCTGGAGGTCCGGGGGGTTTGGTGGTGGTATCAGGGGTTAGAGTAGATCTCTGGAGGTCTCAGGGCTCACAGGTTTGGAGGAGATCTCAGGGGTTAGTGGTGGTAAGATTAGGTCTCAGGGGCTAGATTAGATCTCTGGGGATCTTTGGGGTTTGGTGGTGGTATCAGGGGTTAGATTAGGACTCTGGGGGTCTCGGGGCTCAGAGGTTTGTAGGAGATCTCAGGGGTTAGTGGTGGTCAGATTAGGTCTCAGTGCTATATTAGGTCTCTGGAGGTCTCAGGGGTTATAATAGGTCCCTGGAGGTCTTGGGGTTCAGAGGTTTGGAGGAGATCCCAGGGGTTAGTGGTGGTCAGATTAGGTCTCTGGAAGCCTCAAGGGCTAGATTAGGTCCCTGGAGGTCTTGGGGGGTTTGGTGGTGGTATCAGGGGTTAGATTAGACCTCTGGAGGTCTCGGGGCTCAGAGGTTTGTAGGAGATCTCAGGGGTTAGTGGTGGTCAGATTAGGTCTCAGAGCTATATTAGGTCTCTGGAGGTCTCAGGGGTTAGAATAGGTCCCTGGAGGTCTTGGGGTTCAGAGGTTTGGAGGAGATCCCAGGGGTTAGTGGTGGTCAGATTAGGCCTCTGGAAGCCTCAAGGGCTAGATTAGGTCCCTGGAGGTCTTGGGGGGTTTGGTGGTGGTATCAGGGGTTAGATTAGACCTCTGGGGGTCTCGGGGCTCAGAGGTTTGTAGGAGATCTCAGGGGTTAGTGGTGGTCAGATTAGGTCTCAGAGCTATATTAGGTCTCTGGAGGTCTCAGGGGTTAGAATAGGCCCCTGGAGGTCTTGGGGGTGTCATCAGGGGTTAGATTAGATCTCTGGAGGTCTCGGGTCTCAGAGGTTTGGAGGAGATCCCAGGGGTTAGTGGTGGTCAGATTAGGTCTAGGGGGCTAGATTAGATCTCTGTGGGTCTTGGGAGTTCGGTGGTGGTATCAGGGGGTAGATTAGGTCTCTGGGGGTCTTGGTGGTGGTATCAGGGGTTAGATTAGGTATCTGGAGGTCTGGGGAGTCAGAGGTTTGTTAGGAGTTTCCAGGGGTTAGTGGTGGTCAGATTAAGTCTCTGAAAGCCTCAAGGGTTAGATTAGGTCCCCGGAGGTCTTGGGGGTGGTATCAGGGGTTAGATTAGATCTCTGGAGGTCTCTGGCTCAGAGGTTTGGAGGAGATCCCAGGGGTTAGTGGTGGTAAGATTAAGTCTAGGGGGCTAGGTTAGATCTTTGGGGTTTGGTGGCGATATCAGGGGGTACATTAGGTCTCTGGGGGTCTTGGTGGTGGTATCAGGGGTTAGATTAGGTCTCTGGAGGTCTGGGGGGGGGGCAGAGGTTTGGAGGAGATCTCAGGGCTTAGTGGTGGTCAGATTACATCTCTGGAAGTCTCAAGTGGTAGATTAGGTCCCTGGAGGTCTTGAGGGTTTGGTGGTGTTCTCAGGGGTTAGAATGGGTCTCTGGAGGTCTTGTGGGTTTGGTGGTGGTATCAAAGGTTATATTATGTCTCTGGGGGTATTGGGGGTTTGGTGGTGGTATCAGGGGTTAGATAATGTCTCTGGAGGTCTCAGGGCTCAGATGACTTGGGGGTTTAGTGGTGTTATCAGGGGTTAGATAGTGTCTCTGGAGGTCTCAGATGTTTGGAGGAGATCTCAGGGGTTAGTGGTGGTCAGATTAGGTCTCTGGAAACCTCAAGGGTTAGATTAGGTCCCTGGAGGACTTGGGGGTTTGGTGGTGGTATCAGGGGTTAGATTAGGTCTCTGGAGGTCTTGGGGCTCAGAGGTTTGGAGATCTCATGGGGTTAATGCTGGTCAGATTAGGTCCCTGGAGGTCTCAGTGGTTAGAATAGCTCCCTGGAGGTCTTGTTGGTGGTATCAGGGGTTAGATTGGGTCTGTGTGGGTTTGGTGGTGGTCTCATGGGTTAGATCAGGTCTCTGGAGGTCTTGGTGGTATCAGGGGTTAGATTAGGTCTATGAAAGTCTGGGGGCTCAGAGGTTTGGAGATCTCAGGGGTTAGTGGTGGTTAGATTAGGTCCCTGGAGGTCTTGGGGGTGGTATAAGGGGTTAGATTAGATCTCTGGAGGTCTTGGGGCTCAGAGGTTTGGAGGAGACCCCAGAGGTTTGGAGATCTCAGGGGTTAGTGGTGGTTAGATTAGGTCTATGAAGGTCTGGGGGCTCAGAGGTTTGGAGATCTCATGGGGTTAATGCTGGTCAGATTAGGTCCCTGGAGGTCTCTGGTTAGATTAGGTCCCTGGAGGTCTTGTTGGTGGTATCAGGGGTTAGATTGGGTCTTTGTAGGCTTGGTGGTGGTCTCAGGGGTTAGATCAGGTCTCTGGAGGTCTTGGTGGTATTAGGGGTTAGATTAGGTCTCTGGAGGTCTTGGGGCTCAGAGGTTTGGAGATCTCAGGGGTTAGATTTGGTCCCTGGAGGTCTTGGGTGTGAGTTTCGGGGTGTCACTTACCTGGAGGTGAAGACCTTGGAGCAGGAGATGGCGGGGTTGATGTCGCACAGGGCGGTGTATTCTGGGTCTCTCTCCCGGGAGGTTTCCACGTGATAGGCGTACACAGAGAGCGCGATGCCGGCCACACACAGCACGGCCCGAATCGGCCGATCCCAGCCCGGCACCGACCCCATCACTGCTGCTGATCCGCGACCACTGCTGATCCCCCGACCACTGCTACCACTGCTGTGCGCTGACGTGTCTCATCAGCCCACCGGAGCAAAGGACTGGAGTGGGCGGGGCCAGGAAGCGTGACCCGCCCACCAGCCTCACCACTGGAGCAGAGCGCAGGAGAAGGCGGGGCCGGGAAGCGTGTCCGAAGCGTATTAGACCCGCCCACCAGCCTCAATACTGGAGCAAAGGACATAAGTGGGCGGGGCCGGAACGTGTGACCCGCCTACCAGCCTTGTGATGGCGGGGCCGGGACGAAGCGTAGTAGACCCGCCCACCGGCTGATTAGATTACAGCGGCGAATCAGATTCCAGAGTGGGCGGGGCGATGGCTTTAATGCATCACGTGGAAGGCGCGGCGCTTTGTGAATGGAACAGTTAGGAGATGTGTAACCCGAAGCAACGGAAGCGGGGCTCGCGGTGCATCATGGGATAGGGCTTACCTGTTACTCCACGGTAGAGTCTAAATCCTAGCCAGCTAAGGGACCGTCCCTCTGCTGGCTAGGAAATAGCCTGTTCAATGTAAGATTGCTAAATCCTAGCCAGCTAAGGGACCTGCTCCCCCTGCTGGCCAGCTAAGGTACCTGGTCCCTCTGCTGGCTAGGAAATAGCCTGTTCAATGTAAGATTGCTAAATCCTAGCCAGCTAAGGGACCTGCTCCCCCTGCTGGCCAGCTAAGGTACCTGGTCCCTCTGCTGGATAGGAAATAGCCTGTTCAATGTAAGATTGCTAAATCCTAGCCAGCTAAAGGACCTGCTCCCCCTGCTGGCCAGCTAAGGTACCTGGTCCCTCTGCTGGATAGGAAATAGCCTGTTCAATATAGGATTGCTAAATCCTAGCCAGCTAAGGGACCAAGTCCCTCCACTGCCTAGGAAATAGCATATGCTATATAGGGAGGCTGGTCCTTCTGCTGGCTAGGAAATAGTGTATGCTATACAGGGAGGTTGGTCCCTCTGCTGGCTAGGAAATAGCCTGTTCAATGTGAGAATGCTAATTCCTAGCCAGCTAAAGGACCAAGTCCCTCCACTGCCTGGGAAATAGCATATGCTATATAGGAAGGCTGGTCCTTCTGCTGGCTAGGAAATAGCCTGTTCAATGTAAGATTGCTAAATCCTAGCCAGCTAAAGGACATGGTCCCTCTACTGACTAGGAAATAGCATATGCTATATAGGGAGGCTGGTCCTTCTGCTGGCTAGGAAATAGCCTGTTCAATGTAAGATTGCTAAATCCTAGCCAGCTAAAGGACCAAGTCCCTCCACTGACTAGGAAATAGCGTATGCTATATAGGGAGGCTGGTCCCTCTGCTGGCTAGGAAATAGCCTGTTCAATGTAAGATTGCTAAATCCTAGCCAGCTAAAGGACCAAGTCCCTCCACTGACTAGGAAATAGCGTATGCTATATAGGGAGGCTGGTCCCTCTGCTGGCTAGGAAATAGCCTGTTCAATGTAAGATTGCTAAATCCTAGCCAGCTAAAGGACCAAGTCCCTCCACTGACTAGGAAATAGCGTATGCTATATAGGGAGGCTGGTCCCTCTGCTGGCTAGGAAATAGCCTGTTCAATATAAGATTGCTAAATCCTAGCCAGCTAAAGGACCAAGTCCCTCTACTGACTGGGAAATAGCGTATGCTATATAGGGAGGCTGGTCCCTCTGCTGGCTAGGAAATAGCCTGTTCAATGTGAGATTGCTAAATCCTAGCCAGCTAAAGGACCAAGTCCCTCCACTGACTAGGAAATAGCGTATGCTATATAGGGAGGCTGGTCCTTTCGCTGGCTAGGAAATAGCCTGTTCAATGTGAGATTGCTAAATCCTAGCCAGCTAAAGGACCAAGTCCCTCCACTGACGGGGAAATAGCATATGCTATATAGGAAGGCTGGTCCTTCTGCTGGCTAGGAAATAGCCTGTTCAATGTAAGATTGCTAAATCCTAGCCAGCTAAAGGACATGGTCCCTCTACTGACTAGGAAATAGCATATGCTATATAGGGAGGCTGGTCCTTCTGCTGGCTAGGAAATAGCCTGTTCAATGTAAGATTGCTAAATCCTAGCCAGCTAAAGGACCAAGTCCCTCCACTGACTAGGAAATAGTGTATGCTATATAGGGAGGCTGGTCCTTTCGCTGGCTAGGAAATAGCCTGTTCAATGTGAGATTGCTAAATCCTAGCCAGCTAAAGGACCAAGTCCCTCCACTGACTAGGAAATAGCGTATGCTATATAGGGAGGCTGGTCCTTCCGCTGGCTAGGAAATAGCCTGTTCAATGTAAGATTGCTAAATCCTAGCCAGCTAAAGGACCAAGTCCCTCCACTGACTAGGAAATAGTGTATGCTATATAGGGAGGCTGGTCCTTTCGCTGGCTAGGAAATAGCCTGTTCAATGTGAGATTGCTAAATCCTAGCCAGCTAAAGGACCAAGTCCCTCCACTGACTAGGAAATAGCATATGCTATATAGGAAGGCTGGTCCCTCTGCTGCCTAGGAAATAGCATATGCTATATAGGGAGGCTGGTCCCTCTGCTGGCTAGGAAATAGCATATGCTATATAGGGAGGCTGGTCCCTCTGCTGGATAGGAAATAGCATATGCTATATAGGGAGGCTGGTCCCCCTGCTGGCTAGGAAATAGCATATGCTATATAGGGAGGCTGGTCCTTCTGCTGGATAGGAAATAGCATATGCTATATAGGAAGGCTGGTCCCTCTAATGGCTAGGAAATAGCATATGCTATATAGGAAGACTGGTCCCTCTGCTGGCTAGGAAATAGCATATGCTATATAGGGAGGCTGGTCCCTCTAATGGCTAGGAAATAGCATATGCTATATAGGGAGGCTGGTCCCTCTAATGGCTAGGAAATAGCATATGCTATATAGGGAGGCTGGTCCCTCTGCTGGATAGGAAATAGCATATGCTATGTAGGGAGGCTGGTCCCTCTGCTGGATAGGAAATAGCATATGCTATATAGGGAGGCTGGTCCCTCTGCTGCCTATGAAATAGCCTGCTGAATGTGATACTGATAGAATAAATTACCTGGTCCTATTGCCCCTTAGGAAATAACCTTAAGTATATAAGAATGCTAGCAGCCAAAAATCTGTTCCATTAACCCCTGTCGAATAAAGCTTGTTTGACCCTTTAGAGAGATTTGATGACAAATTACATGATAATGAAAGTAAAGAAGTATAGCGGGTGCTCACTCGATGACCCTCTGCTAACAGTAGGGATCTGAGCTGGCTCTGATCACCGCTTTATAACCCCGTCACCACGGTGTCTAAATGAATCTTCCTGATCAGTCACACCACTAAAATATTGCAGGGGGCCGAGCAGTTGCCATGCCAGCAAGTAGCTTGATGAAGGCTCCTATATATAGAATGGATTAGGGCAGAGATACTCAACTGGCAGACCAGGGTCTGAATGCGGACCTCGGCACCAGATTTCTGGACCCCTGCCCTCAGTTGCTTCTGTGTTTGTGTTCAGAGCTGGCTCCTTGATGTAGTGCTTAGTCTCCTGCCAGTGTCATGGCTTCCTTGCACCTAGCATTGCAATACGAAGTACTGTACGGACGGGAAGTGGCTTTGCAAGGTGCACGCAAACTTTTCTGTCTCTTTGCCCCATCCATCCCTGTCCCCTCAGCTCTGCCCCATCCATCCCTGTTCTCCCAGCTTTATCCCATCCATCCCTGCTCTCCCAGCTTTGCCCCATCCATCCCTGTCCCCTCAGCTTTGCCCCATCCATCCCTGTCCCCTCAGCTTTGCCCCATCCATCCCTGTCCCCTCAGCTTTGCCCCATCCATCCCTGTCCCCTCAGCTTTGCCCCATCCATCCCTGTCCCCTCAGCTTTGCCCCATCCATCCCTGTCCCCTCAGCTTTGCCCCATCCATCCCTGTCCCCTCAGCTTTGCCCCATCCATCCCTGTCCCCTCAGCTTTGCCCCATCCATCCCTGTCCTCCCAGATTTGCCCCATCCATCCCTGTCTCCTCAGCTCTGCCCCATCCAGCCCTGTCCCCTCAGCTCTGCCCCATCCATCCCTGTCCCCTCAGCTCTGCCCCATCCATCCCTGTCCCCTCAGCTCTGCCCCATCCATCCCTGTTCTCCCAGCTTTGCCCCATCCATCCCTGTCCTCCCAGATTTGCCCCATCCATCCCTGTCCCCTCAGCTCTGCCCCATCCATCCCTGTCCTCCCAGATTTGCCCCATCCATCCCTGTCCCCTCAGCTTTGCCCCATCCATCCCTGTCCCCTCAGCTTTGCCCCATCCATCCCTGTCCCCTCAGCTTTGCCCCATCCATCCCTGTCCCCTCAGCTTTGCCCCATCCATCCCTGTCCCCTCAGCTTTGCCCCATCCATCCCTGTCCCCTCAGCTTTGCCCCATCCATCCCTGTCCTCCCAGATTTGCCCCATCCATCCCTGTCTCCTCAGCTCTGCCCCATCCAGCCCTGTCCCCTCAGCTCTGCCCCATCCAGCCCTGCCCCCTCAGCTCTGCCCCATCCATCCCTGTCCCCTCAGCTCTGCCCCATCCATCCCTGTCCCCTCAGCTCTGCCCCATCCATCCCTGTTCTCCCAGCTTTGCCCCATCCATCCCTGTTCTCCCAGCTTTGCCCCATCCAGCCCTGTCCCCTCAGCTCTGCCCCATCCAGCCCTGTTCTCCCAGCTTTGCCCCATCCATCCCTGTCCTCCCAGATTTGCCCCATCCATCCCTGTCCCCTCAGCTTTGCCCCATCCATCCCTGTCCCCTCAGCTTTGCCCCATCCATCCCTGTCCCCTCAGCTTTGCCCCATCCATCCCTGTCCTCCCAGATTTGCCCCATCCATCCCTGTCCCCTCAGCTCTGCCCCCTCCATCCCTGTCCCCTCAGCTCTGCCCCATCCATCCCTGTCCTCCCAGATTTGCCCCATCCATCCCTGTCCCCTCAGCTCTGCCCCATCCATCCCTGTTCTCCCAGCTTTGCCCCATCCATCCCTGTCCCCTCAGCTCTGCCCCATCCATCCCTGTCCTCCCAGATTTGCCCCATCCATCCCTGTCCCCTCAGCTTTGCCCCATCCATCCCTGTCCCCTCAGCTCTGCCCCCATCCATCCCTGTCCCCTCAGCTCTGCCCCATCCATCCCTGTCCTCCCAGATTTGCCCCATCCATCCCTGTCCCCTCAATCCCTGTCTCCTCAGCTCTACCCCATCCATCCCTGTCTCCTCAGCTTTGCCCCATCCATCCCTGTCCCCTCAGCTCTGCCCCATCCATCCCTGTTCTCCCAGCTTTGCCCCATCCATCCCTGTCCCCTCAGCTTTGCCCCATCCATCCCTGTCCCTTCAGCTTTGCCCCATCCATCCCTGTCCCCTCAGCTTTGCCCCATCCATCCCTGTCCCTTCAGCTTTGCCCCATCCATCCCAGTTCTCCCAACTTTGCCCCATCCATCCCTGTCCACCCAGCTTTGGCCCATCCATCCCTGTCCTCCCAGCTTTGGCCCATCCATCCCTGTCCTCCCAGCTTTGGCCCATCCATCCGTGTCCCCTCAGCTTTGCCCCATCCATCCCTGTCCACCCAGCTTTGGCCCATCCATCCGTGTCCCCTCAGCTTTGCCCCATCCATCAGTGTCCCCTCAGCTTTGCCCCATCCATCAGTGTCCCCTCAGCTTTGCCCCATCCATCAGTGTCCTCCCAGCTTTCCCAGATCCATCCCTGTCCCCTCAGCTCTGCCTATCCAATCACTGTCCTCCCAGCTCTGCCCCATCCATCCCTAACTAACTCCCCCCAAAAGGCTGTCGTGGGTAACTTAATATAGGAATATATTTCATTGTCGCCTCTACTTCTATCACCAATCTTGAATCTTTTTCAACCCTTAAAAGATGAACTATAGGCAGGTCACTACTTCCTCATTAATGGTGTATAGCACACAATGGCAGTTAATCATGTGGCCAACAGAAACTCTTCAGGATGATGTGCAGCCCACTTTGAAATTCAGATTAGTCACCACAAGTCAGATGATTAATGGCCATTTTGTGCCATACACCATAAATGAGGAAGTGGTGACTTGCTATAGTTACTATAGTTTCCTTTTTCACTACACGAGGTGTCATTTTCCTACCTACTCTATGCAGGTATTCTCAATTCCCAATGGATGTTATTAGGGATGAGTGAATCGACTTCATATGCTTCTTCGGAGATCGATTTGCATAAAATGTAATACTGTACGAAGTGGGAGCTCCGTACAGTATTAGAATGTATTGGCTCAGATGAGCCAAAGTTATTACTTTGTGAGATAACGTGACTTGAATTACTGTAAAAACATTGATACCGAAGTCTGGTGCTAAGATAACGGCAGATACACAGGAAGTCTAAAAATAATTTTGACTCCGACGTTGACCAAAGAGCAAAGTCGGATATCAAAGCCAAACATTTTAATTTCTCTCCTAGCTAGGGTTTTAAAATATCATTTCGCGTTTTTTTTAGGTTTGTATTGGGTCTTGAACATTAAAGCCTTTTGACTTACACACAGAAACCTTATCATTGAGGTATAGGCCCAGCCCAAAGTGATCATGTTTCTTCTCTAGCTATGTTTTTCATACAAATGCACAGTTAAAAATGTATTTTGACTCTGACCAGTAAGTAAAGTCAGACATCAAATTCAAACATTTCCCATTAGCTAGGGTTTAAAATATTTTTTTTGTTATTTACGGTATTTTTTGCCCTATAAGACACACCTGCATATAAGATGCACCCTGGATTTGGAAGATGAAAATGAGAAAAAAATATTCTGAACCAAATGATGTGCTAAAATACCTCCTACCAATCACTGCATTATAGACAGTGTGCAGAATTCCCCCAATCACACCATTACAGACCCCACATTACAGGCAGAAAGGGGCATCCCACATTACAGGAAGTGAGAGTTATCCCACATTACAGGCAGTGAGAGTAGCATCCCAAATAGTGTGCAGGTCCAATAGTGTGCAGCATCCCCCAATGTGCAGCATTAAAAAAAAAAAAAAAAAAAAAAAAAAAAAAGAAGAAGAAGAAGAGGGTACTCCCCATTCTTGTTGCTCCCCGTCGCAGGTTCACAGCGGGCACTTTCCGGTCGGGGGTGGGTGTGGCCTGTGACTCCTGCCAGCATCCAATGACGCTGGCAGGAGTCACAGGCCACACCCACCCCCGACCGGAAAGTGCCCGCTGTGAACTCTCGGCTGACTGCCACTTCCCATAGCCGTTCCCCACCGCCTCTGTAAGAGTGTAAGAGGCGGCGGCAGTCAGCCGCAAGTTAACAGTGAGCTGATATCGGGCGTGGCCTGTGTCTCCTACCAGTGTCACGCTGGTAGGAGACACAGGCCACGCCCCCCCTGCCCGATATCAGCTCACTGTTAACTTGCGGCTGACTGCCGCTCTCCGCCCCCACCGCCTCTTACACTCAGAGGCGTTGGGAAGCGGCAGTCAGCCGCAAGTTCACAGCGGGCCGGCTCCAGCTTCTGGGTGGGTGTGGCCTGTGACGCCTGTCACCTACCCAGGGGCCAGAGCAGATGAAGGAGGAGGCAGACAGGCAGCGGCAACTACCAAGACTGCGGGAGATCCACGGAATGTAATTTTTTTTTTTTTTATTTACATTCGCCCGTTAAGACGCATGGATATCCCCCCCCACTTTTGGGGAAAAAGAAGTGCGTCTTATATGCCGAAAAAATATGGTAGTTTTCTATTGGGGTTTGAACCATAAAACCTTTGGTTGGCAATGCTGCATGTTTTACTCTGACTTATAGTCCCTTCTACAGCTCTATTTGCTCTCACAAATAATAAATCTATAACTCACTGTGATTTTGACCCCGACCTGGGAAGAAAGTCAGGTGTCAGAAACCGTATTTTGTCTCACACCGACATTATTCTGATACTTGACTATGATATCTGTCCTAAAATGAACACGGTACACTTGGAGCTGCCAGTGTTTACTGGTCTAACTTTAAATAAACACTTCAAAACAATATTTCTCAGAAAAAAAATGTATTGACAAGAAAATACAGCATAAACAATGTTCCTTTATTGTACTGGACATAATAATTTACTTTTTAAACAATAAAGAATTAAATGCGTTTGTCATTTAATTTAATTATGAACTGTAATGTCGGAGCCGAAAGCCAGAGCGGGGACAAACCATGTCCCCCACCCTGCCATTGTATCTCGTTCAGCGTGCTCTGACACAGTTGGCTGACGGCGCGCACAGAGCCAGGAAGGGTTGGCGGCACAGGAAGCAAGAGTTAGGACGGGGTTCATGTAAGTATACTTTTTTCTTTTTCTGGGGGATTGGGGCGCATGCCACACCTATTAAGGGTATTGGAGATGCCACACTGCCTATATGGGGAATGCCACACTGCCTATATGGAATAGGAGGGGGGTGCCTTACTACCTATATAGGGAATGGATTGAGGGCATGCCACTCTGCCTATAAGGGTAATGGGAGGGGGAATGCCATAGGATGGGGCATCCCACACTGCCTATAAGGGTAATGGGAGGGGGAATGCCACATTGCCTCTAAGGGGAATGGGATGAGAACATTTTTTGTTCTTATCTTTCTCCTATTTTTTAACCACTGGTGGTTTAGTGGACACCAATTCTTTGAGTATCACCAATGTTGTTGCAATGCAGAATACGATTCAAATACACCACTTAGGCACACATGTGTTTATGTCATAAGCTACCGGAGGCATGATCACGGTCTATGACTCACTACCGTGTTCAGGGATTGCAGAGAGTCTTTGAGAACTTCTAAAGATGCATACTCCACCATTTACAGGGGTAGAGTAGTGACTGTTATTTACATCTGTAGCCAAAAACAGGAGGGTTGAAATTACTGGTTTATTTGCTATTGTAAATTGTTTGGCATTGGCAAATAAGCTGAAGCCATGTACAATTTGCTTTTTACAAGACAAGATGAGGCAACATTTAGTTTGTCTAGATGGAAAAAAGTTGGAACTCCTCCCATTCTTGCCATCGGAACAAAAAACTAAAATAAACAAGTTTGTTTGACAATGTTCTGCAGTTGTCATCTGTATTCTAAGGAAGCAATGATATTGTGTGACAAATGCCAGATGTGGCTACACTTTTCATGTGCAGGCATAGCCGTAACAAACAAACTAATTAACCACAAACATTTTTTTTTGAACATCAGCCTTAACCCCCAAATATTTGTGCTTCAGGTTGTTTTGGCTTCCCATACTTTTTGGGTGTGGTTTAAGCTCTAGTTTTTTTCTAGTTTCGGTAGGCGATGGAATAACGGGTATTCCATGGTCTTTTGGCACATATGAATTTGCCTTTAGTATTTCTTCTGCAGTGGATTGTATTGCAGTGAGACAGTCAAGGTCTTGAATCAAACACACTATTCTATAACATTTTATTTAATATCTGGACACATTTTACTACCATCTGCATTCTTCGATTTCTTTGACGTGGTGGTAAGCATGTTTCTGTAACAGGACTATGGACGACTTCCTGTTTGTATTTCAACCAGCAATTTGTACACTGAAACATTCACAAATGACATTGTCCAAACTAAACAAAGCATGTTTTGTGTAGTTTAGATTTTTTTCCACTGCCATAGGGCGCAGCGCAAAATTGCACATGTGTGTGCATTGAAACAGGAATTTCCTCTAGTCTACACATGTACAAGATGGCGATTTACCTGCTAAAATTACAGTGTAAATTTTTGCTCCATCAGATTCACTGTTACCAGTGAAAATGCCACTACACTCATTTACACAGGAAACATCTTTATAATCATGTGCTTGTCCACCTTTTCAAAACATGAACTACAAAATCACAAGGTCTGTTTCTTAAGAGAGATGGAATTTCGTGTAGAAATTTTCAAATAATTTTCTGATCCATGAATATACCTATAATGGAAAAACATTTAAATAATGTTATAGTACAGAAAGTTTCCAAAACTATATAATACTTTTTTTTTTTTATATCTTAGCACAGTACTTTGTAAACAAAAGGACTATGGGGCAAATTGTCTAACATTGTTTCTGCCTTTCATTGGAGGACAAAGAAAAACATGGGTTATACACTGCCAGTAGGAATCGAACATTGACACATAACTTATTCATTTTAAATCAGGGTCAGTATGGGGCAGACAGATTCTCTCTCAATGACTGGAATGAGGTATCCAAGCTCTTCCCATGAGCTCCCTTTAATAAACTGGGAGTGCTAAACTGTGCCCAGTTCTTAACCCTTGGGTGCAATAGAGGGAGCCCAGAAAGAACGGATATAGGTAGCACACGTGGAGTCCCCTTTCATTGGGAGCACGTGTGCCTAGCAGGGAACCCAGCAGCACATAGGAATGATGCCACCGTGCCCGGGGTGGAGCCATAAGGTCTCAAGAGTATGCTGCCCTGAGAATGTTTTGAGAAAAAATATATTCCAACTAAGTATAAAAATAAACTGTAGAAGTTATATTTAAAATTCACAAACAAGGCGAATCAAATCATTTCTAAATTCCCCCATATTTTTGTAAAGGAAAATCACAGCATTAGCTACTATTTTAAACATGAAAACAAGCAGACAAAAACAAAAAGGTAGAAACCCAATTTTGGGGCCACCACTATTTGCCCCCCTCAACCCAAGCTAGCCCGGGTCTAGTTTTCAAAGAAAAAGACAATTCTGTGAAACTCACCTGTAGAATTGTTTTTGATTATATCCAGTCCAGGTCGTCCCAGTGAGGACATGTGGGTATTCTGCCCCCAGGGGGCGCTCGACTGCAAGATCAAAAGCTGCAGCTCCTCCCGACCCCCTATAAAGGCAGGCGTCCCTCTATCTTTCTCCAGTGGTTAAAACGCAGTAAATAAAAAGTAGGACAGGCTGGGAGGCCAAGAAACCATGTTACTTCACATAGCTTCAGCTTGTACTCCAACAAGACTTAAACCGGACCAACACCCATTATTACATTAACGGGTGTTGGTCCCGCTGCAAAGAAGAAGCTCGAGGGGGGCATCCAGAACGCTGAAGCCCCCTCGAACCTAACTTCACATAACGCTTAAAAAAAACTCACCTTCCTTACGAGCCAGCACCGGGAAAGGAGTCCCGCGATTGACCGCCCGCCAGCACAAAGGACGCGACTATAGCCCACGTGACCGGTCGGCAGCCAATCGCGGGACTCCTTTCACGGCGCTGGCTCGTAAGGAAGGTGAGTTTTTTAAGCGTTATGTGAAGTTAGGTGCGAGGGGGCTCCAGCGTTCTGGATGCCCCCCTTGAGCTTCTTATTTGCAGCAAAAGACGGGACCAACACCCGTTAGTGTAATAACAGGTGTTGGTCCGGTTTAAGAATACAAAGTCCAATTAAAAAAAAATTGTATCATTATTTCCTGTTTGCTTGTTATGGTGAACAAAATGGTGGGGGGTGGGACAACCTGGACTGGATATAATCAAAAACAAATTCTACAGGCGAGTATCACAGAATTGTGTCCTTCTGGGCGGGATCCCCAGTGCGGAACAGCATGTAGTTCATCTCACTACTGCCTGAAGCACCTTTGGGACAAAAACAGTGTCAGCTGAGGCCCTGACATCAACCTTGTAAAACTTCGTAAAAGTATGAACTGAAGACCAATTGGCGGCCTTACAAACTTGTTCAACAGAAGCCTGGTGCTGAAAAGCCCAAGACGCTCCAACAGCACGAGTAGAATGAGCAGTAACACGAAAAGGGGGAACCTTCCCCTTGGCAGAATAGGCTCCAACAATAGCCTGGCAAATCCATTTACTAATGGAAGACTTAGCCGGAGCCAAACCTTTCCTAGGCCCACAAGGAACCACGAAAAAAGCATCAGTCTTACGAAAAGGAGAAGTAGTAAGCAAATAGTACTTCACGCAGCGTACCACATCCAAAGAATGCAAAACCCTCTCCTTGTCATTCCTAGGCTTAGGACACAAGGAAGGAAGAACAATGTCCTGGTTAAGGTGAAAGGAAGAAACCACCCTGAAGAGCAGAGAGAACCAAATTCAAATCCCAAACAGGGAGCATAGGTTTCCTAGGAGGTCACACATGAGTAACCCCCTGGAAGAAGGTCGTAACCAAGACAGACAGGGCAGAAACCTGCCCTTTCAAGGTACTCAGCTGGAGACCAGAGTCCAGCCCATGTTGCAGAAAATCCAAAATCCTAGAAATAGAAAACACCCTGCAGGGCAAGGCCCTGACCTCACACCAAACGATATAAGACCTCCAAGTCCTATAGTAGCTGGTAGAAGAAGAACTATTTCTAGCACTAACAAGAGTCAGAATCACAGAATCGGAGAGGCCTTCCTCCTTCAAGATGGAGGTTTCAGCAACCAAGCTGTCAAAGCCAGCGTTGGTAAATTGGGGTAAAGTAGTTGACCCCGAGTGAGCAGGTCCGGCCGAAGGGGCAGAACAAACTGATCCACTGCCAGCCGGACGATGTCTGCGAACCACACCCGCCTTGGCCACCTTGGAGCCACCAGAATGGCGGGAACCCCTTCTAGGGCCAACTTTCCCAACACCTTGCCCACCATGGGAATCGGAGGAAACAGATAAAGGAACCCAAGGTCCCTCCAGCTCAGGGACATGGCATCCACTGCCAGAGGATCCTGAGAGAGAGACACGAATGCCGGAAGTTTGTGATTGTGACGAGACGCAAACAGGTCCACCTCTGGTGTCCCCCACCGGAGGCAAAGAGACCGAAAAACTTTGCGATTGAGAGACCATCCCCCCCCCCCCCCCCCCGCGGGATAACACCTGTTCAGGGAGTCCGCCTCCATGTTCTCCACCTCCGGGATGTACACCGCCGAGATGCATGGGACATGGCTCTCCGCCCAGGCCAGAATCAGAGACACCTCTCTGAGGGCACTCCAGCTGCGAGTCCCTCCCTGGTGATGATGTAGGCAACCGCCGTCCCATTGTCCGACCGAACTTGAACCGGCAAACCCTGTAAATGCTGTGTCAAGTGAGACAGAACCAACCTGATGGCTCTCAGCTCCAGAACATCGATAGGCAAATGGGCCTCCTGAGGCCCCCACAGCCCCTGAAACTGAAGATCCTTCCAGAAGCCTCCCCACCCCGACAGACTGGCATCCGTGGTGACTGTCTCCCAAAGAGCTGCCCCTCAAGAGATTGGCTGGGACCAACCACCACTGAAGAGACTGCTGAACCCGGGAGGACATCTAAAAAGACAGATTCAACGACCTTGGACACCGGCCCCAAGCCGCCAACAGATGAAGCGTCCTTGTGTGAAACTGAGCAAAGGGAACCGCCTCGAAGGAGGCCACCATCAATCCCACCAGTCGCATTCCCTGCCGGATAGACGGGATAGAGGGTTGGACAGAAGAAGCTGAGACAATTCCTGAATCAAAAAGGACCTTTGAGTGAGAAAAACACTCGGTGATGGAAGGAATCCAGAGACATTCCCAGGAAGGACACCACCCTGGAAGGAGAGAGGGAGGACTTGGGATAGTTGATCACCCAGCCGAAACTCTCCAGAGTGGACACCACGGTCCTGGTGTCTGTCTCCGATTGACTGAACGAGGAAGCCAGGA
Organism: Gastrophryne carolinensis; assembly: GCA_027917425.1. Classification (NCBI taxonomy): domain Eukaryota; kingdom Metazoa; phylum Chordata; class Amphibia; order Anura; family Microhylidae; genus Gastrophryne; species Gastrophryne carolinensis. The sequence continues at coordinate 11,931,655 of CM051240.1, read as the reverse complement.
TGAGAAGGTAGTCCAAATAAGGCACAACGCGAATTCCCTGGGCTCTGAGGAGGGCCATCACCCCTGCCAGCACCTTGGTGAACACCCTTGGAGCCGAGGAGGGGCCGAACGGAAGTGCCACAAATTGAAAATGCTGATCTTCCACCACGAACCTGAGGAATCTCTGGTGTGCCGGGAAGATGGGGACATGAAGATAAGCGTTCTTGATGTCCATGGACGTCATGAAGTCCCCGTGAGAAAGAGAATTGATGGCTGAGCGCAGAGTTTCCATGTGGAACTTCCGGGGGCGGATTAACCTGTTGAGGAACTTCAGATCCAGAATGGGACGAACGGATCCATCCTTTTTGGGCACCGTAAACAGATTGGAATAATAGCCCAGGCCCGCGTCCGAGGGAGACACCGGACAAATAACTGCCATGTCCAGAAGATTCCTTACGGTCGCCCGGAGCCCCTGCGCGGCCAAAGGATCCGAAGGCACTCGAGACCTGAAAAACCTGGAAGAAGGCCGGGACTCGAACTCCCAACTTGTAACCGGACGACACCACTTCCCGGATCCATCTGTCCAAGACCACCTGGTCCCAGACCTGGGAGAAGTGTCGCAACCGTCCCCCCCACCCGCAAGGGTGAGGGCACCCCCTCATTGCTGAGCGGGCTTGGCAGCGGGTTTGGACTTGGAGCCCCAGGAGTGACCAGGACGGGCACGACCTCTGCCCCTGTTCCAAGCGGCACCTCTGGTGGCGGAGAAAGCCGAACCCCTGCCAGTTCTGGTACCCTGAAAGGACGGGTTAAAGGCAGCCGTCCCCCGAAAGGAACGGCGTTGTTTCTTGCGCTGAGGTTATTTACCTCCCTTGGCAACAGAATCCAATTTTTCTCCAAACAGGCGCAGACCCACAAAAGGGAGAGCCGTAAGAGACTTCTTTGAAACAAAATCAGCAGCCCATTGGCGCAACCAAACGGACCGCCGGATAGCCACCAACAGGGCCGTGGTCCGACTGCACATTACCATGGTGTCATCCAGAGCGGCAAGCACAAAGGACAAAAATGACTCACAATGTTTGAGAGCAACGAACTCCTCACAAGCCGGGTCAAGGCCGGAAGAAGTCAACAAATCCCTGACAAATGACCTGGAAGCCAACAACAACAGCAGCGCCGAAGCACAAACGGGCCGCAAGGCTGACCCAACACTGGCAAAACCATGGCAAGCCAACTGGTCAAAACGTCTATCTTCACCATCCTTGATGGTAGTACAGTCAGGAGAATGCAACACAGCCGTGCTAGACAACCCCAAAACCGGAGGATCAACCTCGGGAGGGGAAGACCATCGCTTAACCAGGTCAGCCGGAAAAGGATATTTCTTATCCCAACCCGGAGGAACACCAGGAAGGCGAGTAGGCTTTTCCCATTCCTTAAGAATGACATTGTCAAAATGCCTTTGATGGGGAAACTCCAAGCGCGGCTTGGATACCTCAAACAACTCCCCTTTTGGCAGAGGAGCCACCTCAGGAGGAGCGATAGCCAAAACTTCAAACATCTGAGCCAGGATCGAAGGGGTGTCAAAAGTATCATCCTGCGCCTGCTCACCAGCCGCACTAAAGAATTGCTGATCTTCAGCCTCGTCCAAGCGGGGAGCTATCGGACCAGTCTAAAGAGTCAAACTGTTCAACGTCACAGGCCGGCGCGGCTGGGGAAAGATGCTTCCGCTTAGCCTGGGCCTTCTGGGCAACCACAGATTGGCCAATCTAGCACACACCTCGGCTTGCGACTCCCCACCCATGACAACATCACATGGGGTATGGAACAGGCGGGGAGGGGTAGGTGATACAGGCGGCGAGGAGCCGGACGCCGGCGTACCGGACTGCTGCGCAATGTTCTGCTGTGCACATGGAATGCAGAGTATGACATCATCCCCTGGAAGGGAAGCCCCACACCCCAAACATTGCCTGGATTGCCCCGAGGGGCGATTTCCGGTATCGTTGGAAGCCTCCATATGGTGAAATTGTGGTAGTCGCAATGACCCAGGGATTTACGCAATAAGCGACCCGGGATGCCCCTTGGATGTCCCGCGTGGGAGAATTTATAGGGAAACCTAAGCCTACCCAGGTATCTAAGACCGGGGGACCACTTTAACTTGCAACCAGGGATCTGGAAACCAAGAGACAGCAGTCACTCCAGAGCAGGGTTTCTCACACAGCAAAGGTATACATAGGCATATAATATATACATACATACACAGAATATGCACAAAATGGCCCAAACTTAACTAGAAGGAACAGGATCTAAACCTGCACCTGAGCAAGCCAAAACTGCAAACACTTGGCCAATCAGCCGGCCCAAGACAAAGAAAGGGAAAAATACTCACAAGATGGCAGAGCACAAGGCTCGCGGAGGCAACAGCAGAAGGAAGGAGAAGGGGGGCGTGCTGGACCAACACGAGCGAAGCACCCCGGCGCAGCCCCTACCAGCCACACAGCACAGCGCGAGCCACGCGATGCACAGCCCCGCCCCTCCCCTCCAGCAGAGCCCAGCAACGCCGAGCCGCCAAACCGGCAAGAGAAGGCGGCCGCCTGACGCGCGACACGTCCGCCCCCCCCTCCCCGAGAAGAGCAAGGAGCCCAGCCACTGAGCGGGCTCCCCCACAGCGCCAATTCGGGAGCGGGTGCGCCGCCGGCTCACGCGACGAGACCGGCCCCTCCCGCAGCACCACGGAGGTGGCTGCGCCGCATGTCCCGCGCGGACGACTGTGAAAAGCACACACACACACTGTGTAAAATCATAAGCACACACACACTGAGGGAAGCCCCCCCCCCCCCCGCCCCTAGCGTAGGGAGAAATGGGGACAGAGCGGGGGAAAAGTAACAACACCCAGGGGGTGGGAACAGGGACGGGGCTTCCCAAATCTGGGATCACCAGACCGGATAACCGCTTGCCCCTTAGTATGGGGCCTTGAGGTGGAGCTAGGCTCCTAGGCACCATAAGGTGCCGTCTACCATCGCCTGGCCCCGCAGCCTAGGCTGGGAGGCTTCTCTAAAGGGGAATAAAAGAGTGCCGGGCCGTAATAGAACCGAGAGGGGGGCCGGGAGTTACCCCGGCTACCTGCAAGCAGGAGACTTCATTCTTCTGACTTGTCGCCTATCTGCAGAGAAGAAACACTGGGATATGGTGGGAGGTCCCAAGTATTTATAGACCGGGAGGGGCTCTCTTTTTTCCTGACTTCTCTGCAAGTTCGCCCTCTTCAGGTCACTATAACCCAAGTGTAATTCTAGTATGAAGCGGGGTGTGTGACATACTTCGAATAAGACACTTACCTTTTGATGACTTTTGCAGCCTTCTGTCCCTCGGAGCACCTGTATTCTTCAAAAATCTCGTCCGGAAGTCCCGCCCTCTTGTCCGTTCATTTGCATGCTGTCCGTCCATTTCTTCCTTGTCCGTCTCCTCACTCGCGCGATGTCTTCTCTTCTCAACGTCAGGCCTGGCCTCTGGCGTGCATGTCTCTATTTCCTGAAAAACAAAAAAAAAAAAAAAACTTGAAAAATAGAATTAACTCACCTTTCACAGGAACTGCCCTGACTTTCAATCCCTCCGGCGTCCACCCGACTGCAGAGCGCGCTCACCTAAAGAGAAAAAAAAAAAAAGCGGGCATGCGCAGTAGTGGCGCTTAGGTAAAGTGAAGCGCTGCTACTGCGCATGCCCGTTTTTTTTCTCTTTAGGTGAGCACGTGAGCGCGCTCTGCAGCCAGGTGAACTGCTGAGGGAGCGCATGCACAGTAGCGCTGATCTCTTACATTCATTTTCAAGATGGCAACAAAAAGTGACGCAACACCACGCGGGACAATCTAAGGTACTTTTTTTTGGCTTATCTTTAACGGGTCCTGGGCCATGGCATGGCTTGTAATTTAGGGGAACCACTTTAAATGTGGAATTCCTTTCTCTCCCTACCCTCCTCTCCTACTGTCTACTACTGGTAGGAGGGACAGACCTGAATGTAAAAATACCATTTTGTGAATACTCACCTGTAAAATGGGTATTGTAAGTGTGTCACACACCCCGCTTCTAGATATCCATAACCTGTGGGTAATACCGACCTGTAGAGGGTGATCTGCAGAGATGATAGGAAAAAGAAAGCCCCTCCCAGTCCATAAATACCTGGGACCTCCCACTCATTACCCAGTATAAATATAGCAGTAAGGAAAGGGACCAGGAAGAGCCAAATAATACCATTTTGTGAATACTCACCTTGTAAAATGGGTATTATGAGTATGTCACACACCCCGCTTCAAGAATCCATAACATGTGGGTAATATCGTCCTGAAGAGGCGTTCCTGCAGAGATGATAGCAAAAGAAAGCCCCTCCCCGATCCATAAATACCTGGGACCTCCCACTCACTACCCAGTATACAGAAGCAGTAAGGTAAAGGACCAGGAAGAGGCAAATATAAACACAACCACGCAAAGTTCGCAATAAAGAGGATCCTAAATACAAAAGGGCGGGTTGAAGCGGGGTGTGTGACATACTCATAATACCCATTTTACAAGGTGAGTATTCACAAAATGGTATTATTCTTAGTATGTCACACACCCCGCTTCAAGAATCCATAACATGTGGGACATCCAACAGCAGTGTCCATAACAAGGGCGGGGATCCAAAACTAGGCAACAATGCACAACCCTAAACCACAACAGCTTGCAAAACTTTGCGGCCAAAAACAGCATCCGCTGAAGCCCGAACATCAACCTTGTAAAACTTGGAAAAGGTGTGAACAGAAGACCAGGTAGCGGCCTTACAAACTTGCTCAACAGAAGCCTGGTGCTGAAAAGCCCAGGACGCACCAACTGCACGAGTAGAATGAGCAGTAACACGGAAAGGGGGACTCCTCCCCTTGGCAGAATAGGCCCCAATGATGGCCTGACGAATCCATTTACTAATGGAAGATTTGGCAGGAGCCAAACCTTTCCTAGGCCCGCAGGGCACCACAAAGAAAGCATCAGTCTTACGAAAGGAAGACGTAACCTCCAGATAATGTTCCACAACACGAACTACATCCAAGGAATGCAAAGCCCTTTCCCTATCGTCACTGGAATTTGGGCATAGAGAAGGCAAAACAATGTCCTGATTCAGATGAAACTCCGAGACCACTTTAGGAAGAAAATCCTGCTTGAAACGAAAGACAACCTTGTCCTGATGTTTCTCGAAGTACGGAGCTTTAATGGATAAAGCTGCCAACTCAGAAACACGCCTAACCGAAGTGATCGCCACCAAAAAGGCCACCTTTTGCGTAAGAGAAGACAAATCTACCTCATTCAAGGGCTCAAACGGAGGGCCCTGGAGAGCAGAAAGAACCAGGTTCAAATCCCAAACTGGAACAAAAGGCTTCCTAGGAGGCCGAACATGCGTAACACCTTGGAAAAAGGTCTTGACTAAGGGATGAAGTGCAAAGGACCTTTGGAAGAACACCGCCAGGGCAGAAACCTGCCCTTTCAATGTACTAAGCTGGAGCCCCAGATCTAGACCATGTTGAAGAAACTCCAAAATTCTAGGTATGGAGAACTCTCGACAAGAGAAAGACCTACTTTCACACCAATCAATATAGGCCCTCCAAGTCCTGTAGTAAATAGAAGAGGAAGAGCGCTTTCTGGCACAGATAAGAGTCTGAATCACCGCGTCAGAAAGACCTTCTTCCTTCAAGATGGCGGTTTCAGCAGCCATGCCGTCAAAGCCAGCGATGGTAAATTGGGATAGCGTAGCTGACCCTGGGTGAGCAGGTCCGGCAGCAGAGGCAGGGCAAACTGATCCTCTGCCAGTCTTACAAGGTCTGCGAACCAAACTCGCCTTGGCCACCTTGGGGCCACAAGAATTGCTGACGCGCCCTCCAGGGCCAGCTTGTGCACCACTCTGGCTACCATTGGAAACGGAGGGAACAGGTAGAGAAACCCCAGATCCCTCCAGTTCAGGGACATGGCATCCACTGCTAGAGCCAGTGGATCCTTCGAGAGAGACACAAATACCGGAAGTTTGTGATTGTGACGAGAGGCAAAGAGGTCCACCACCGGTGACCCCCACCTGAGGCAAATCAAGCGAAACACCTTGGGACTGAGAGACCATTCCCCCTGGCGAGATGAGGACCTGCTCAGAGAGTCTGCCTCCGTGTTCTCCACTCCCCGAATGTAAACTGCCGAGGTGCACGGGACGTGGCTCTCCGCCCAGTCCAGAATCAAAGACACTTCCCTGAGGGCACTCCTGCTGCGAGTCCCTCCCTGGTGATTGATGTTTGCAACTGCCGTCCGATTGTCCGATCGAACCTGAACCGGCAAGCTCTGCAACTGATGAGTCAAGCGAAACAGAACCAACCTGATGGCTCTCAATTCCAGTACATTGATGGGCTCGTGAGCCTCCTGAGGCCCCCACAGACCCTAGAACTGAAGATTCTTCCAGAAACCCCCCCATCCTGATAGACTGGCATCCGTAGTGACCGTCTCCCAACAAGGAGTCAGAAAGGATCTGCCCCTTAACAGATTGATTGGATCCAGCCACCACTGAAGGGAGCGCCGAACCCGGGGGATCATCAGGAAGGACTGATCCAACGATAGTGGAGACCTGTCCCAAACCGCCAACAGATGAAGCTGGAGCGTCCTTGTGTGAAACTGAACAAAAGGAAACTGCCTCGAATGAGGCCCCCATCAATCCCACCAGTCTCATCCCTAGCCGGATGGCCGGACGAGGGATGGACAAGAGAAGCCGAACCAACTCCTGAATCAAAAGAACCTTGGACTGAGGAAGAAACACCTTGGCCTGGGAAGTATCCAGAGACATTTCCAGAAAGGTCACTACCCTGGACGGAGAAAGAGAGGACTTGGGAGGGGGTAGTTGATCACCCAACCGAATCTCTCCAGAATGGATACCATTATCCTGGTGTCCAACTCTGCTTGGCTGAAGGAAGACGCCATAATGAGAAAATCATCCAGATAAGGCACAATGCGTATACCCCGGGCTCTGGGTAGAGTCATTACCCCAGCCAGCACTTTGGTGAAAACCCGTGGAGCCGAGGTAAGACCAAAAGAAAGTGCCACCAACTGAAAATGCCGATCCTCCACCACAAACCTGAGAAACCTCTGGTGCGCTGGAAAGATCGGAACATGCAGGTATGTGTCCTTGATGTCAATGGACATCAGAAAGTCCCCCTGACGAAGAGAGTAGATAGCTGAACGCAGCGTTTCCATGCGGAATTTCCACGGGCGGACGAACCTGTTGAGTATCTTCAGATCCAGGATGGGTCGAACCGAGCCGTCCTTCTTGGGTACCGTGAACAGATTGGAATAAAACCCCGGCCTTGGTCTGAGGGGGGCACTGGGCAAATGACAGCCATATCCAGAAGACTCTTTACTGCCCCCTGGAGCCCCTGCGCGGCCAGAGGGTCCAAAGGCACCTGAGACCTGAAAAATCTGGGAGGGGGGCGGAGCTCGAACTCCAGCTTGTAGCCGGAAGTCACCACTTTCCGGATCCATCTGTCCGAGACCTCCCGATCCCAGACCTGGGAGAAGTGTTGCAGCCGTCCCCCCACCCACATGGGTGAGGGCGCCCCCTCATTTCTGAGCTGGTTTAGCAGCGGGTTTGGGCTTAGAGCCCCAACTGTTTCCTGGACGGGCACGTCCTCTGCCCCTGTTCCCGGAATCTCCTCTGGATGACGGGAAAGCAAATCCCCTGCCAGCTCTGGCCCCACAAAAGGAAGGACCAAAGGAAACCTCCCCCCGAAAGGAACGGCGTTGTTTCTTGCGTTGAGGTAACTTACCGCCTTTGGCGACAGAATCCAATTTCTCTCCAAAGAGCCTTAATCCTACAAAATAGAGAGCAGTCAGCGACTTTGACACAAAATCGGCCGCCCACTGGCGCAACCAAACCGAACGCCGAATAGTCGCTAGCAGAGCCGACGTCCTGCCACACATCATCAGAGTGTCATCCAAGGCGGCTAGAACAAATGACAAAAACAATTCACACCTTTTAAGGCCAAGGAACTCGTCACTATCCGGATCAAGTCCGGAAGAAGTCAACAGGTCCCTGACCACCGACCTGGTAGCCACCACCATCAGCGCCGAAGCACAAACGGGCCGCATGGCTGACCCAACACTGGCAAAACCATGATAAGCCATCTGGTCAATGCGTTTATCCTCACCATCTTTAAGAGTGGAACAATCAGGGGTATTTAAAACAGCAGTGTTGGACAACCCCAGAATCTGTGCATCCACCTCGTGAGGGGACGCCCAATGCTTAACCTTATCCAAAGGGAGGGGATATTTTTTGTCCCAACCCTGAGGAATACCTGGGAGCCGAGCAGGACTCTCCCATTCCTTAGCAATAATTCCATCAAAATGCTTTTGATTAGGAAATTCCAAGCGCGGCCTGGATCCCTAGAAAAACTCCCCCTTTTGCTGTGGAACTGCCTCAGGAGGAGAAATAGCCAAAACCTCAAACATCTGAGCCAGAACGTTGGGGAGATCCTCCCCAGTCCCGCTCGGTATCAGCGCCAACAAACTGCTGATCGTCTGAATTATCTGATTCCTCATATAACTCCCCTTCCTCCAGTGGGGAGTAATCGGACCAATCCAGATTATCCACATCATCAAAGTCAACCACCGGCGAGGCCGGTGACAAATGCTTTCTCTTAGCCGGAGCCTTTCAGGCGACCGCGCTGGAGAATAATTTTTCAAGGTTGGCCAATCTGACACACACCTCAGATTTCAGCTCCCCACCCATGACAACGTCACACGGGGTACGTATCAAGCTAGGAGGGGGAGGGGAAGCGACCAGCGGTGCTGACCCAGACGCCTGGGGTCCGGACTGCTGCGTAATAGTCTGCTGTGCACATGGTATACACAGAAGTACATCATCCCCACACCTCATACACTTCCGGGATTGCCCCGAGGGGAGACCGAGCCCAGTATCTGGGGATGCCTCCATACGGTGAACTTATAGGTAGTCGCTATGACCAAGGGAATTACGCATATAAGCAACCCGGGATGCCCCTTTAATGTCCCAAGTGGGAGGATTTGCAATAAGCCAATTAAGAACCCAGGGACCGGAAGAAAACACCTTACACCACTGTAGGTTAAATCTGAAAGACATAATAAAAAGGCTAATAAGAAAAGCGGAGTATAGAATAAATATATATATATGACATAAGCATATATAATTATAGGTGATGGGCCAAAAAGGGGGGGGGCCCACCGGGCCACTCACTGTGGTCCTGAAGACAGCTTCCTCTCGCCGTGAGGTAAAGAGCAGCTCTGAGGAGAGAAGGGGGGCGTGGGCAGCACACAGAGTGCTAAGTGCCAAGCTCCGCCCCCTTCTGAGGAAACAGGCACAGAGAAAAAGCACCTCAGCGGTGCCTGTGACACAGGGGCGGGGCCGCAGCACTGGAAAGCCCGGCCCCGCCACCAAGAGTGAAAGCGTGAGGAGAGAAGCTCCCCTCCGTCATGACAATGCAAAAAGCCCGGCCCCGCCCCTTTTACCTCAGGGAAAAAGCCTGCCACAGCGCCGTTTTGACAGAGAAATACACGCTATTATGAAGTAATAAATAAGTTAATAACTATTGGGAAACTAATTTAATACATTAAAACATTATTAAGAATTAATGATTACAAAATTTAGACCTAACACCGAATAAGGGGCCCTGCTCCTACCCTCCGCTATCCCGCTAGAGAGAGGGGCATTACCCAAAAGGGGGGACCGCCCAAAGTGTAAGGCCAAGGGACGGGGCATCCCAAACCGGGGTCACCGTCCCGGATGACCGCCTACCCTCTTATATAGGGTCTCATGGGAGAGCATTTGCTCTTAAGCACCTAGGGTGCTTTTCTACCCTCACCCCGGACCGTCAGCCTAGGCTGGGAGGCATGAGGTAACAGGAAAAAAAGGGATCCGGGTGGAAATAGATAACTAAAAGGGCCGGGAGTCATCCCGGCTACCTGAAATCCCCTTGTGCAAGGAGGAGACATCTTCTGACTTGCTCGCCGTCTGCAGAGATTAAGACTGGGTAATGAGTGGGAGGTCCCAGGTATTTATGGACTGGGAGGGGCTTTTTTTCCTATGATCTCTGCAGATCGCCCTCTACAGGTCGGTATTACCCACAGGTTATGGATATCTTGAAGCGGGGTGTGTGACATACTTAGAATATATGCAAAGCTTGATTGCCACCTCTTCTCAGTTGCTCCTTCCGTGGGAGCATATCTCCCTGCCCCATTGGTAAATAGCAGTAAATGAAGAGCACACAGAGGAATTTAACTGACCAAACCATTGCATAAACCACCAACATTTGAACCTCTACCTTTAAGACAAATTAACAGGACCTGAGTCACCTTCAATACATGAGCCATTTATATGAAAGGCCGATACACCTTAGGAAGTAAGTAATGTGGTAGGCTTAACCTTGTAAAAGATAATACGGCCAGTTCCGAGACTGTGCATACAGAAGTGATCGCAACAAGGAACATTACCCTCTGAGTTCGCAAAAACAAGGTAGCGTCCGCCACTGGCTAAAAGGGGGGCAATTGCAGAACCGAAAGAGGTTCAGAACCTGGAGGTTCTAGAGGTTTGGTAGGTGGATGAACATGTGTTACATCCTTCATGAAAGTTCTCACCAGGTAAGATTCCACCGGCGGTTTCTAAAACAGCACTGACCAGGCTAAAATCTGTTAATGTGAGTAGAGTAAGACTTTGCTACACAAATTTAAGGATTCTCAAGTTATCACATCTCTGCGTGGACAGACTCCTGCTCTCACACCAACGAAAATTGGCCTTCCAGGCTCTGTTGTAGACTTTGTAAGAAGTCAACTTTCTTGCCCTTATGTTAAAGGCCACCGGGGAGGACAACCCCCGCTCCCTCAAGACCCTGGTTTAAACAGCCAAGCCGTCAAAGCCAATGAGTGAATTTGTGTAGAATATCGGCCCCCGTGTCTGTAGATCGGGGAGATGAAAAGGTAGGTCAGTCACAAGTGCCATTACCTCCGCGTACCACAGTTTTATTGGGGGGAGACCAGAATGGTCAGCACCTGCGCCATCTTTCTGATAAGCCTGGGGAGCATTGGAAGCCGCGGAAAGGCATACACCAGGTTGAACTCAGCCCATAAGATCACAAGCTAGGGCTAGTGGGTCCTTTTTCTGGCTTCAAACTTTTACACCCTCTGGTTGTGCCTGGAGGTGAATAGTTCC